>JAJOOH010013405.1:0-51203 GCA_029582605.1 Solanum gracilifrons
GAGTCCCCCCCCCCCCCCCCATAACCCTCAAAATTGACCCCATTGGCCTTATTCATCATTAAAAAATATTCTAATGGACACATATAATGCATCCATCTCTAGGTCAAGGAGTTGGGTATCCAAAGGTTCAGCTTCATCAAGAAACCAATTCTCATGAACTTTGATCTCTGTCAGCTAAAGGGCATCTGAAGCGAGGGAAAGGAATAATACTCTCCACTGAAGTTGCCATTGTATCATCAACCATATTGAGGACACCTCCACCATGTAGAGAAGTCTCCTAAATTTCAAAATTGGTGTTGACAATGGGAATTCTTTCAAAAAGAAGAGGATAATAAGAACTCTCTTGGGTCCTTGTGTAGTGCATTTTTTCTCCATAAATGGATCATTATCTAAGGCTGCAAACCTATTTGTGGTGTGGATTTTGTGGCTCACTTCTGACTCCTTAATAGACCTTGAATTAGGCTAAATAAAATGAGAGACCCCTCTATCCAATGTTGTGAGCTTAGAAGTAAGTTGACCCAATCTGAGTTTAACTAAAAGGGTAATCCTAATTGAAGCTACAATAGCATTAAAAAGGTTGCTCATGTGAGGTTTTCTGATGTCCTAAGAAAATTCAAATCGAGATTCTTTACAACGAAGGCTTGCATTAAAAAAAATCTTCAATTCTCATTTCATTAAATGATAATGCTAATTGAAGCTCCAATAGCATCAAAAGAGTTGCTCAATCGATGTGATATAGTTTGAAGATCCTAAGAGAAAAATGAAGGTTCCTTAATACTACAGCATGATTAAAAAAAGTCAACAATACTATTCTTTTTTCCCCAAACGGAATGGCAGGGTTCGAAGTATGAGGATCAAAGCATCTAATAATAAAAACATTCTTTTGAGACAGAGAGAGCATCAAGAGTTGTTCCTGAAAACAAAAATGTTGAAGACCTTCACAACATTGTATGAGGACAATTCAAGGTAGGGAAGGCCCTTTACTAAAAAATAATGAGTATTCAAGTAAACTAGAAAATATGATCTTTGTGATCCACCTTTTTTATTTTAAAAGCTAACTTATTAACTAACCATCCCTTGCTATTGCCCTAATCTTGACATAGTGTTGCAACCAAAGTCAAAATTATTTTATATGAAATTTATTCCAATTCTTCGTCAATGCCAACCACAAAGAATTGAAATTTCATCATATGTGGTCATAAAAATGATTAAAATCATACCACAACTACCCAACGCAAACATAAAACCAACAGTCATTTTTCATCTTTTTTTGGGCACAAGCTGACATGGTGACAGTGTCTTTTGTTTAGGGGGTCAAATTACGAGCCACCAAATATTAGAATATTGTGAACTTGCAAATGATGAACCAGGAAAATACTTAACACACTGGTGTTTGCACCAAACATATTAGAAGTGTAAATTGAAGTAAGTAGTGCAAAGACACATGTAAATCTAATTGGTTCGGAGCCAAGAGCTAGTGCAAAGTAAGTATAGTATTTTTATCGGCTGGAAATGTAAACTAACCGTTAGGCAATCTTCAGGCCTAAATACAGTAGGAACAATTGCTGCGGAAGCCTTTGAATCAGCATCTCCACCTTCAATTTCGCCCTCGACCTGTTTAGCTTCGGAATTCGGTTCGGACCCATCAGTAGAATCTGAACAAAAGAATCGGCGATACAAATAGGGGCCTCTACTGTTTGAACTTCTTAGGGAACCTAAAACCTGAAGCAATGGCGTATTCGACTCAGTTCCACGCCGAACTTGAGGGGTAAACGACGTTGTGACGGCGTGGAAACGATTTTGCAGACATGAGGATGTCAAAACCTTCAACATGGGTGCCAATAATGGGAAAAACTAGAATGAATTGAGGATGTTGATGGGAAAATGGGGGTTGACTATTCGCATGCTAGTTCAAGTAGGGACTGAGAACCTCCATTGACGAGCTTAGTGGAGGAAGCCGTTTTCTGCGACTCACAGCTAAAACCCTCAATAAACCCTCCAAGCTAAACAAATTACCGATATTGTCCTTCAGTTTTAAAAGTCTAACTCTACTAGTATAGATACAAGAAGTCCCCAATAAATGTTATAAAAATAAAAAAAATTATATGATTTTAAAATTAGAATATTTTAAGTTATTACTTATTGTAATTTATAATATATAATAATAATAATTTTGTATAATTTTTGACTATTTTTTATTTTCTTTGTTTTAATGTACGTAGTATAGGTGAAATTTCAAGAATTAATCAAATTTTTAATATGTTTTTTAAATATTTTAACTTGTTAATTATTGTAATTTATAGTATTATTTTTCTGTAATTTTTAAATACGTAACATACTAAAAAGCAAAGTAAGATAAATAAATTGAAATAGAAAAAAGTACTAAATATAAATAGAGGAAGTTAAAGTAGAAGGACAAATTGGTCAATTCACCGAACGACCCGAGTTACTCATATTTTTTCAATTGCTAATTATTGTGATTTATAATTTTTAAATATATAACATACTAAAAAAAAAGTAAGACAAACAAATTGAGACAGAAAAAGTACTAAATATAAATAGAGGAAATTGATATACTACTTTTTTGTAATTTTTATTTTAAGTACATAACATATTAAAAAGGAAAGTAAGACACAAACAAAGAAAATACTAAACATAATTATAGAAATTAAAATAGAAAGACAAATCGATCAATTGAACAACTACCCATAAGCTCCTCGATTCCCTTCTATGTAAGAAAAAAATATAAGAAAAAAATAAAAATAGAAATTAATTTAGGCTTCTTCAACATTTATTCCTTAAAGAAAAACAAAAACTTATATATTTATACTAGACATAAGTTTCTGTGCTAGCATTGATTTAATATCTGTTATTTTTTGTCTATATTATGTGACATAGCTAGAATTTAGAGAGTCAATTAAATTTTAATATGATTTTAGATATTTTAAGTTGTTAATTATTGTAATTTATAGTACTTTTGTAAGTAATTTTTAAATAGTATATGTTACTCCCCTTGTCCCAATTTATGTGGAATCAATTTAATTGTTTATATGTCTTTAATTTTTAACTCTTTTTAGAGAAAAGACATAAAGTGACACCTGAACTTGTCCCAAATTTTCAAAAAGACACATTAACTATGCGGGCATCATATTACCCCACTAAACAATTTTGAACTAATATTATTACATCATTTTTCGTCCACCTGACATAGAGAGTGTGCACTCTCTGAGCAACCTAAAATTACTAATATAATTTTATTTTTACAAGTATTTTATTATAAAATATATTTTCTTATTTTTCTTATTATTTTAACTTTTTTCCTTTTTATTTTTTCTCTTTCTTTCTTCTTTCTTCTTTAAAAATTCATTGTCATCTCCATTGAAGCTTCTCACTTTCAATGTCACCATTTTTACCACAACTACACCTTTCCTTTTTTACTACTATTAGTTTTACTCTCTTTAATTTTAAAATTTTATCTAAATATTTTCTTACATTTCGAACAATTTGATAAACTCATTAGATTTCAAGATGATTAGGAAGTATCATATAGTTTTTTTATCCGATTTCAATTAAGTTCTTTCAATTTTCGGGGAATTCATTGATTCTTTTTAAATTGTCATTTCTAATTTTTAAAGTTATATGAAAAGGAAAAGGAGTAATTGATGATACCTTCAAAATTTAAAATTTCTTAGAAAAATAATTAGTTTTTTTATCAATAATTCAATAAAGTCTAGAAAATAGTATGAATTCTTTCTTTTTTATAAAAATCACTAAAATAAAGAATTTTACTGGAGAAGATGAAGAAGAAAAAGAAAAGAAAAAAATGGGAGAGGGGTTCAACATGACGTGAGGGGTGGGGTGAGGGTGGGAGCTGAAGAAAAAGAAAGAAAATAGAGGGATGAATCACTTGAAAGTGGGGGTAGAATATGAAGTGAAATTTAAGATAAAATCTAAATTAAAATAAGTTAGAGAGAGAGAAAGAAATAAAGAAAAAACTTAAAATGAAAAAAAATACATTTTAAATTAAATTAGCACGTGTCATGTAATGATTAGTGTGTGAACACACTTGTTTCTTAAAATCTGGGGCTGATCGAAAAATAATATAATAATATCTATTCAAAATTGTCTAGTGGGGTAATAGGATAGTTGCAAAGTTAAGGTGTCTTTTTGAAAATTCGGGACAACTTCAGTGGTGACTTTATGTCTTTTCTCCTTTTTTTTTTTAATTATTGTGATCTATATTACTTTTACATCATTTTTAAACAATATATGTTACTCATCTATCCCTATTTACGCGGCACTGATTTGAGGGTCAATCGAACTTTTTATATGTCTTTAAATATTTTAAATTGTTAATTATTGTGACTTATAGTATAGTTTACTTAATTTTCAAATAATATATATTACTCCCTTTGTCCCAATGTATGTATCACAGATGGAATTTCAAAAGTCAATCAAATGTTGCTAATTATTGAGATTTACAATTATTTTTTTTGTAGAAATCTCACGTAAAAGATTAGAGAAATCAAGGATTGTATTGATGATTAAATTTGTTTAGTACAAACTCCTTATATAGGAGAAGAGTCCTAGACTAGTTATACCTAGAGTCCTACTACAATACAAAAATATAATTTACATGAGTAATATAGGTTTACTACTACTATAACTACAATACTTTATCCCAGTTCCATTGACATGTTCCTAACATTAGCTCCTTTCATCTTTCTTGTTTCGAAACCCAAAAAAAAACTTGTTTTGTCAATGATTTGGTATTAATGTCAGCTATCTGATCATTGGACCTCACACACTGAGTAAGAAGTTGTCCTCTGACCAGCTTCTCACGAACAAAATGAAGTCCATTTTAACATGTTTGGTTCTAGCATGCATAACTGGACTAATTGTCATGTACAATACACTCAATTTATCACAATACAATGTAGGAACAGATTTGAGAAACACCCCAAACTCATGAAGTAGATATATGATCCATGTCATTTCTGTTGTAGTGGAGGCCAGCGATCTACACTCAACTTCAGCACTCAATCATGCTATTGTGGTCTGTTACTTGGAAGTCGAAGAAATAAAATTTGCACCTAGGTAAATGTTATAGCTTGTAGTTGATCTCCTAGTGATGGTACAACCTCCCCAACCAGCATCTGAATATATATACAACATACAATGTGATTGTGAAATAATTTTGAGCCTAAAGTGTAGAGTACCATTGATATATCTTAGAATCCTTTTGACTCCATGAAGGTGTTCAATGTTCGGACTTTGCATATGTGATATCATGTCTTATAAGTGTCAAATGCTGAAGACTCTCTACTATCATTAGACATAAGGAGATATCTACAAGTCTTCCCACAACTTCATGTAAGCCATGATTTTGAGCCAAAGGAGTAGCTGCAACCTTTGCTAAACTCATCTTTGTCTTGTCCAGTAACTTAGAAGCATACTTACTGTGACTCAAGTGAAATCCCCCTTCAAAATACTTAACCTTTACTCCTAGGAAGAAGTGTAAAGGGCCAAGATCTTTCATAGCAAACTCTTTCCCAAGTTGTAGAACCAACTCAGAGACATGTGATGGATTACTTCATGTGACAATAATGTCATCTACATATAACATAAGAAATATGGGGCATGTGTGAGTTTTCAAAGTAAATAAGGAGGTATCTTTCTTACTACAGATGAAACAAAGGTGTAGGATATATATGCTAAAACTATCAAACCAGACTCTTGGTGCATGTTTAAGATCATACAATGCCTTTTTCAGTAGACATACATGTTGAGGATATCTAGGATCAATAATCCATGAGGTTGACTCATGTACACCTCCTCTTGTAGGAAGCAATGGAGGAAGGCACTTTTGACATTTGGTTTCCTGACTTCCCACTTTGAGTTGATTATAATGGATAGATCACCGTAATAGTTATGGCTTTAACCACAGGGCTAAATGTTTCTTCAAAATCTATTCCTTCAAGTTGTGAGAAACCCCTAGCTACAAGTATGGCCTTGTATTTATCTACTATTCCATCAACTTTCATTTTTTTCTTGAACACCCATTTCGAACCAACCAAGTTTATACCAGGAGACTTAAGCACCAATATCCATGTCTTGTTAGTATGTAAAACATTGATTTCCTCATACATAGTTGCAAGCCAATGAGGTGACCTTAGTGTTTTCTTAGTAGTATTTGGTTCCCTCAAAATCTTATTGCCGTTGTGAGCAACAAGTGATAGGTGTTGTTAATTTGCCTTGTGTATGGTGATCATATGATGTCCTTGTGGTTCAGGAGGTATATCAACTAAAGTAGCTGATTGTAGTTTAGTATCTTCAGGTTGGTGATACTCTGGCAAATCGCACTTTGAGAAGTCAACTTCTAAATGTTTTCCATGTGAGTTAGTCACAAAGAAAGTGGAATTTGATGAACCATCATTGACTGGACCTGCACATTCAACCTGTTCCTCACTACCACTAGTTGATCCTAAACCTGCAACTGGAGTCTCATTACTAATGTCTGGACCATCATTTTTAACTTGTTCTATCATTATCTAATTCTGCACATGAGGGGTCAGTAGCAGCAGTATCATCATCAAGGGGTATAAAGTTTGTTGTAGTAATATTTTCACCAATAACTTGCGTACTATTAGTCTATACTTCCCCTGAATAAGGGTTATCATGCACCTACAATTTAGGGAAAGATTAAAAAAAAGTAGCCAAATGAGGTGGGACATCAATGTTAGTCTGAGTTTGACTTAGAGACACATAGGGTAATGTGTTTTCATAAAAAAAAAAAAACATGTTTGGATACGTACACCCTCCTTGTAGAGGGATGATAACATATGTATCCTTTGTGTAAGTTGTTGTATCTTATGAACACACAAGGGTAAATCTTTGGACTTAACTTGTTTCTACCTTTGATATATGGAAAACATTTACAACCAAACACTTTTAGGTTGTTGTAATCAGATTTCTCCCCATACAACTTAACAAATCGGGTCACGATCTTTAGGACCGAGGAGGGCAGTCTATTCATGAAAAACACTGCAGTGAGAAAAGCCTCAACCCATAGAAACAAAGGCAGGTTAGCATGGAGTAGTAGGGTTAAACCAATCTCCACAATATATCTTTCTGCAACTCCATTTTATCCAGGTGTGTTAGGACATGAAATATTTCTGACAATGCCACAACCTTCCAACTGTTTGATGAGGTATGTTTTAATTAACTCACCACTTCCATCACACTAAAATATCTTAATTTCTTTAGCAAATTATTTTTCCACCATTTTTTGGAATTTTACAAAGACTTCAAGAAATTCATATTTCTTTTTCAGTGGATAAAGTCATGTATATCTTGTGTGATCATCTACAACACACAACATAATATCTCATATGTTGAGATTCGATAAGGGCAGGTTCCCACAAATTACAATGAATTTTCAATAAAGGTTCCTTCTCAATTTTATTTTTCAAACCAAATGGAAGTTTACAACTTTGTCCAACTGGCAACTAGAACAAACAATAAGCATTTTATTCCAACTATTAATATTGATGCAACTATTACTATTCAAAACTTTTAAATAACTCAAACTAGGATGTCCTAATCTAGTATGCCAAATGTTGTCTGATGTGTTCTAATCGTGTGCACCAGTTAAAGTATAGAGATTGTTATCTTTCATAGCATAACGTTTATTCCTTTTTAGATTCCTTGGCTAGAAGTGTCCTTGTCTTATTGTCCTTTACAACAAAGTTATTTTCATCAAATTCATTAGTGTAACTATTATCCTTAGCAATTTTACTAACTGAGAGTAGATTCTTATTAATCTTGGGAACAACAAGACCTTATCTTAACTTCAGGCCTAATCCTGATATGTTCCTAACATGTGTTATGTCTAATTTTGATCCATTCCCAATAATGATTTTATCTAGTCCATTGTAGTATATTTAAGATTAGTGAGAATACCTGGGTTATGTCTCATATTACTACTTGCTCCCGAGTGCACATACAAAGTGGAATAAGTAGTGTTTTGTAGAATAGCAACAACCAATGCTTGTGGCAGCTCATCTGCAACATGATAAAAGTAGTCTCACATGCAAACCCACTTAATAGCATTATGATTATTCCTACCACAGATTTAACATGCCTCAACACTATTCCTCTCCTGATTTTCACTTGGAGAGCTGTTCTAAGAATCTACTCCATATTTATTGTTATGAGAACTTGTTCCTTGTCCAACAGGCTTGAAACCACTTTTTATAGAGTTGAAACTATTGTTTCCTCTTCTTTGAGAGTAGTTTCCTCTCCCCCTGCCCCTTTGGGCAGAGAATGCCATGTGTATGGTTCTGTTACGACACTTCTTCTTCATCCTCCCTCATATCAAAATCCTTAAGAGCATTAACAAATCGATTAAGAGTGGGATATGATGTTTTACGTAGCATGACAGTTTTGAAGGTCTTCCACTTGGGAACTAGACCTCTAGAAAATATCTTTGCAATCTTTATCCACAGGTTTGTGAATGGCTGCAAGTCCATCACATATGCCTTTGAATTCTTTGGTATATTCATCAATCTTTTTGTTTCCTAGCCTAACACTATGCAATTGTTTGAGATTGAACTTCTTATATTTCGTTGCTTGAAGATAAGCTTCGTCAAAGCCTTCCCACATCTCCTTGGCAGTTGAGCAACCCACAATTAGGTACATGTTTTCTTCTATCAAGGTGTCTGGGATCTAACTCCTTAGTAACCCATCTTTCTCCTCCGAGTCATCAATACTGCTTCTGTCTTTTGCATCTTTCTCAACTGCTACAGTTTTCCCAACAGTTTGTCCGATGCAACATAAACTTTTTGTTGGTTCATTCTCTGTGATGAAGTATGTTAATCTCATCACTTGAATCAACTGATACATTTGTGTCCTCCATATAAGACAGTTTGTTGGCTTGATTTTAATAGAGTAAGACACAATAATATGTTGAAGTGAGCAGGTTGATAGAGTGTTGGTAGAAGAGGCCATTGTAATTCAAACATGTGGTTATTTTTGGTTTTTGAATCTAATATGTTAAAGAGAGGAAAATCTTTAATGCTCTGATACTATGAATAAATCTCATGTAAATATTAGATAAATCAAGGATTCTATTGTTGATTAAAAATATTGAGTACATGCTCCTTATATAGAAGAAGAGTCGTAGACTAGTTATACTTAGTCGTCAGAAATCCTATATAGATGTTAGGAGAAAAGACTTAGAATTTAAGGTTGATGATTAGGTTTACTTGAAGGTTTCACCCATGAAGGGTGTTATGAGATTTGGTAAGAAGGGGAAGCTCAGTCCCGGTACATTGATCCTTACAGGATATCCAAGAGGATTGACAATGTAGCTTATGAGTTCGAGTTACCATCAGATTTAGCATCAGTCCATCCTGTATTCCACATTTCTATGTTGAAGAAGTGTATGGGCTATCCTTCATTTATTATACCTACTGAGAATATTGGTATTAAGGACAAACTATCTTATGAGGAGATACCCGTTCAAATTCTTGATCGTCATATTTGCAAGTTGAGAACCAAGGAGGTTGCATCAGTAAAGGTCTTATGGAGGAATCAATTTATTGAGGAAGCTACTTAGGAGGCTGGAGGATATGAAAAAGAGATACACTCATCTCTTTGCTTCCGGAGAACTTCCAAACTGAGGTACTAACTCTTTTCTTGGTGCTCTTTAAGTGGATATATTGAGTATATGTAAATTGCGTGTTGCATGCTTGAGATGAGGTTGTTAAATGTATTCCACCCTGTTCTATCTAGTGTGATCTCATTTGAGGACGAACGTTCCCAAGGGGGAGATATTGTAACACCTTGAACTTTGATCAGTTTCTAAGTTTTGGGTCAACTTCAAACGACCATAACTTTTAGCAAAAGAAGAGTTAAGAGGCCCATGAGGTATCAAATTGAATGTCTTTGAGTCCTCTTTCCAACGCCGCTGAGTTTGGATGAAGGAGTTATTCCTGTTTGAGTGCAGCCTCTCTAGTTAAAGCATTTTCATCCGTTTTAAGAAGGAGTATTTTGGTTTTTTCCTTACCCCACTAGCCTAGCACATTTTTCACCCAAATAGGGGTATAAACTGATTGAGATCAGTTTTCAATCATTCCAAAAGTCCGTAGGGTTTTTAGAGAGAAGTTCAAGAGGAGAAAAGAAAAAGGATTCAAGCATTCTTTCAAGAACTTGAAGATTTAGCCAAGAACTCGGTTCTTTCGAGGTATGTAAGCTCTCATAGTGTTGGGTTTGTTCACTCTCAGGCCAATCATGTGATTTTCATGCATAAATTTGTTCTTGAGGTTGGTTGATTTTAATTCTTGAGAAATTCTTGAGGTTTTAGCTTCATTCTTTAACAATGGAGTCTTGTGGAGTTCTTGAGGTGAGATTCTTAAGAATGAGTGTTGTTATTGATTGATTTGAGTGGGTATGTGATTAATATTGTTTGGCTTATTCATCCAAATGAGTTTGGGTTGAAATCATTCGATTCTAGATGAGTTAGGCCTTGAATTGAGCAAGAATAATTCGTAAAAAATCTGGGTAGGGGGTGGGGCGCCGCGCCAGCAATGCGCCCAAACTACTGTTCAGTAGTTTGAGGCCTAGCGCGTCGCGCCAGCAGTGCGGCCCAAACTACCTTCAGTAGTTTAAGGCTTGGCATCCTGCGCGAGCAGTACACCACGGTCGTCAGGCCTCTTTCTTCTCCATTCTTCATCCCGTATGAGTTCTTTCAATTCATGTCTTTGCTCTCATCTCAATACTAACTATCTAAGACTTCATTAATAATTGATACATCCTATATTTATCGTAGTCATAACTCTTAAATCTTCATTTCAAATTAAAGTAAAGATTAAGAGTAAAGTTCAAGAAATATTTTTGAGTCATTTTGAGAAATCTTTACAATCTTATAGAACTTGAATTAAGATTTGAATAAATAAGTATTAGAATGAGGAGAGTTGCCTTTCATGTATCAAAATGAGTATAAGGGAACTAAATATTCCCAAGTATGTAATACTTTTACATTTAAAAGAGAGAAACACCGATTTCTAAATGAGTTATGAGGAGTTTTGAGCATTATCTCTTTTAAGAGAATTTTTGAGTAATTATCTCAAATTGAGGAAGTGTTATATTTTTAAACATTTGAGCATGAGTTATATATTATTGGGAGTAATATTGAGTACCAATATGGGGATGAGTTCAGACAACTGAAAACCCTCATAAATCATGCATGCCAACATGGGTAAAAGATCATACTTTTTAGATGTTTCCTTATTGATTTTAAGCATAGTTTAGTGGATCCACTTAGTTGAGGATGTTCTATAACTCAGGAAGGTATAGGACAATTTTAGACGTTGTATCATCACGTAGCTCATAGTGATGGTTGTCGGTTAGAGGATCTCCCAAATAAGAGTAAAGAGTTCATTATTGTATTTTTATATACATTTGAGTTATTATCTACATTTTTAAAAGCTTTATACATATTGCATCTTTTATTGTTGCTTTCATATTGAGTTGAGGTGAGTATGCTTTCCCTTTCTATCATTTTAGCTATGTATCCCTATGTTCAGTTTTCCCCTTACATGCTTGTACATTCAATGTACTGACGCCATATGCCCTTCATTGTTTCATGATGTAGATACAGGTATTCAGGATCATCAACTGACACTTTGTAGATCCCATTGCATTCCAGCTAGCTTTGGTGAGCCTTATTTCTTTCCGGAGGGCTTCATATTTAGATTTTAGTATTGTTAAGATATCGTGGGTCTTGTACCGATATCTATCATAGTTATTAGAGGCTTCATAGACAATAGTAGTATATAGAGTCTTTCATTGTCCCTTGTTGATGTTTTTAAAGACTTTGAGTTGAACAATTATGTTTATTGAGAATTTCAGACTAGTTTTGAGTTAAACTATTTTATTTATGAGACATTATGCGTTGAGTTTTGCATTGAAGGTTCCTATTTCACTTGAATAAGTCTTCCGTTGAGTAATGAGCCAGGCCAAGGGTTCTCTTGGGGACTAGCAATGGTTCTCGAGTGCCGGCCACGTCCAGTGTAGACTCGGGGGTGACAGTTTAATGTTGGTCTCGAAATCCTTTGTAATCCCTTTTATATCTCTACACCCGTTGGTGATTCTATTATTTCTAGGCGAGTTAACAGAAATTGCCCTATTTCTGTTTCTCATAGAGTCACTTATGTTGATCTTGTAGAGCTTGATATGTTAGATTTTGGTGTTATTCTTGGGATGAATTGGCTTCATTCTTGTTATTCTTCTATAGATTGTAGGACCCAATTCGTCACATTTCAGGTTCCGAATGAGCCTATCTTAGAATGGAAAAGGCGAAATTATTCTCTCAAGGGTCAGTTCATATCTTGCCTAAAGGCCAGGAAAATTATTTCTAAGGATTGCATTTATCATCTTGGTAGGGTTAGAGATACGAATTCTGAAACCCTTACTCTTGAGTCAGTTCTGATTGTAAATGAGTTTCTGGAAGGGTTTCCTGATTATCTTCCCGGTATTCCTCTCAAAAGGGAATTAGAGTTCAGTATTGACCTTCTCCGAGATATGCAACCCATCTCTATTCCTTCTTACCATATGACCCCTGCAGAACTTAAGGAATTCAGGATCAATTGAAGGATTTGTTAGATATGGATTTTATTAGGCTGAGTGTCTCACCATGGGCTGCTCCAATTTTGTTTGTTCTAAAGAAGGATGGCTCCCTTCGAATGTGCATTGAGTATCGACAATTGAATAAGGTTACCATAAAGAATAAGTATCCTATTCCAAGCATTGATGACTTATTTGATCCACTCCAAGGTGCAAGTTTCTTCTCCAAAATTGACCTTCGGTCGGGTCATCACCAATTGAAGGTAAAGGTAGATGACATTCCAAAGACGAATTTTCAAACTTGGTATGGTCATTATGAGTTTTCGGTAATGTATTTTGGTTTGACAAATCCCACGACGACATTTATAGACTTGATGAATATGGTCTTCAAGCAATATCTTGATATGTTCGTGATTGTGTTGATCAATATTTTGATTTACTCCCGGAGTGAGGCTGATCATGTTGAGCATTTAAGGATTATGTTACAAATTTTCAAGGATCGGGAATTGTATGCTAAGTTAAAACATGTGAATTTTGATTGTGGTTTGTTGCTTTCCTTGGCCATATTGTCTTCGATGAAGGTATTCAAGTTGATACTAAGAAGACTGAGGTTGTTAAGAATTGGACTGGCCCTTTGTCCGCTTAGAATATTCAGAGTTTTTTGGGTTTGACTGGTTACTGTAGAAGGTTTGTGGAACGATTTTCCTATATTTCTTCGCCTTTGACAACGTTGACTCATAAGAAGGTGAAATTTCTATGATCGAAAACTTATAAGAAAAGTTTCTATTAGTTAAAGGATAGACTTACTTCAGCCCCTATATTGACATTCATGGAAGGATCAAGTGGTTTTGTATTATATTGTGATACCTCATGGGTTGGTATTGTTTGTGTTTTGATGCAACCTGGGAAAGTCATCGCTTATGCTTCAAGGTAATTGAAGGTGCATGAAAAGAATTATCTGACTCATGATTTGAAGTTAGTGGCGGTAGTGTTTGCCTTAATGATTTGGAGACATTACCTATATGGTGTTTATGTAGATTTGTTTACCGACCATAAGAGCTTGAAATATGTGTTCACCCAAAGGGAGTTAAGTCTTTGGCAAAGTAGGTGGCTTGAATTATTGAAATATGACGACATGAGTGTCCTTTATCATCCGGGTAAGGCGAATGTGGTGGCAAATATTCTTAGTCGACTATCGATGAGAAGTATTTCTCATTTTAAGGATGACAAGAAATAGCTAGTTCATGATGTCCATAGATTGGCCCAATTGAGTGTTCACTTGGTCGATTCTAATGAAGGTTGTGTGATTGTTTAGATTGGCTCATAATCGTCTCTTGTATCAGGTGTGAAGGCTTAAGCAAGATCTCGATCTGATATTGGTTGATTTTATGATTTGGATTGGTGGTTCATTATTGCCTTTCCTAATGATATACTTTGATAATTGACCTTAAATTCTGTTGGGATTTAACTTAGCACCAACAGAACTTTGAGGTGGAGGCTTCAAAAGGGTAGTCTCTATTAGGAATCTCTAGTTTCAAACTACGTGTCCCTGTAGGTTGTGTTAAATGACTTAGCTAGTGGATCCACATAGCATGAATAAATGATATAGAGTTCTGCCTTGGCAAGTAAACTCCCTCTTTTCGGTGCGAGGGTTACACCAGATTCCATGTTATAGCTTGCATGATTTATTGTCGGTTAAAGCTAATATCCCACAATAGAACTATGATTTTTTCTTAAAGCCTTACATTATGTCTTTTTACTAATGCTTGACCTTGCCTCACGACTCTATGATCTTGATTTTAAGCTTTTAAACGTTCTACTTGATCATGCATTACACATTTTAAGCATATTATGACATCATATCTACTTATATGCATATTCCCTCATACATTCATTGTACTAATGCATACTTGTACCTATATTGTCTCATAATATAGGATCAGACGTTCCTTCCCAAGCTCGTGACTAGTGGATTGCTTTTTCTTTGAATATTTGGTGAGTCCTCTGTTCCGAGGGCCATGTCACCTATGATATGTTTCTTTCATGCTTTTTTTTCAGACTTATACGTGGTATATGAGTTACGTCTCAATCACTCTTATACTAATTTAGAAAGGCCTGTCAAGACATAGTTCTACACTTATGTTCAAACTTTTTCTATGATATGAGACGTTTTTTTTTACCTATTCTCTTTTTAGTTGTAATTCCTTATGCATTATGTATGTAAAGTGGCTTGTGTGGGACCTCTCTGATCCTATGCACCATGTCACGTCTTGGGTATAGTTTGGATCGTGACACTATGTTACTTTCTTTGTCCCAATTAATGTGGCATAAATATATTTTGGAGAGTTGATTATATTTTATATGATTTAAAAATATTTTAAGTTGTTAATTATTATGATTTATGGTAATTTTGCATAATTTTTAAATAATATATGCTATTCTTTTTATCCCAATTTATTCTACATGAAATGTAATACCTTAGAAGTTAGAAAGTTGGAAAGGAAAGAAAAGTGCAGAAATTTCTTTGAGTCAGTGGTTTACAAGACATACCAATGAACCGAAAGAAGTTCTGCGAGCCGTATGAATGGAATCGTAGAACCCAAAGTTGAGTTTTGAAAAATTAAGTTTCTAAAGTTTAACCTACGGGTATCCAGAACAAGCTATATGAAGTTTGACGTGTCGTAGGACTGATTTGTAGGGTTGATTAAGAGATTTTATTTAGGACCTCAGGTCCACAGAGGGTTTTGACGGATCATAGTTGCTTTTACGGGTCGTAGGGTGGCCTCATAGAAGTGATTCATACTTAGTGAAATTTTGGGGTTTAAGTTGTGTTCTATGGATGGGGTTTACGGACTGTAGAAAATTTGACGAACCGTAGAAAGATCTCATGAGAAATGAATAAATTTTTGGGTTTTTGAAGTTGGTTCTACGGTTGATTAGGACGGGCCGTAGGTCGCAATTGTGGGGCTGTCTGACAATCATTTCTTATGTGTATTTGGGTCTTTTCCTATGCATCTAATACTTATACTATGTCGTTTTGATCCCTATTTTAAATCCTATAACTACCCTTCCACCCTTAAAACTTCCTGAACTCCCCCATTCACTCAAATCCCTAAATCCTATCCATATTCATCCCCTTCAATTTCCCCCCAGGGTCAAGGAAAAAGAAGCCTGAGTTTCCAAATCAAGTCTCATTTTCACCATTGCTTTTGGGTTTTGATCCTCAAGGTATATAGGGTTTCATCAATGGTTTACATTCACCCATTAATCCTCAAGGTTTCTCGATTCTTTAAGTCAAATTTCAATCAAATTGATCAGGTTTTCATCCAATTCTTCATGGGTTCTAATTCTGTTAATTCAATTATTTAATTTTGATCTTATTATGATTGTTTTGACTCAATTACATTCTTTCCAATTGTTTTCACATGAATCCATGCATTGATCATGATTTTTGACTATGAACCCTAGACAACATAAATTTATTTAGAAGCTTGAATTTATAATGGTGTTTTCCACGACGGTTATACATGATTTATGAAAAGAAAGGTTTTATGATCTAGGTTGCTTTAAGATAAGCATCAATAAAATTGGGGAAGGATCTTCTCACATATTAAGGAATCATAGTTGGGTAAAAGTTTTTCTTACATATGCTTGATTCAAGATTTAATGAGCTACTCTATGATATTTTAAGCTTGGATTAGTAGCTTAATTATGATTTTCCATGTATGATGTTATGTTTATGAAAATGAATATTCCATTGGGATTTAAATTAGCAACGAGAGAACTTTGATGTGGAGGCTCAAATAGGGTAGTCTCTAGTAGCAACCTCTAGTTCCAAACTACGTGCCCCGTAGGATTGCATTGAATGACCTAGCTAGTGGATCCACATATAGCATATGATATGATACATAGTTTACCTTGGCAAATAGACTCTCCCTTCTCGATGTGGGAGTTACATCAGATTCTATGTTGTGGCTCGCATGGTCTATTGTCGGTTAAAGCTAATATCCCACAAAATGAATAAGTTGTCCTTAAAGATTTTATGAAGCTTTCCTTATGATTTTAAGATGCATTAGTAATGTTCATGATTCATGATGATTCTTTTTAAGGTTTTACTATGCTTAGCTTGGTCATGTATATCACATTTTCGATTATGTTCCCTTATGATCATGTTTCATGTTTTCATGCATATCCCTCATACTTAGTATGTTCCATGTACTAATGCATACTTGTGCCTACATTGTTTCATTAATGTAGGGTGTGACACTTTCTCTCTTCCCACTCGTGTTTAGTTGATCGCTTTACGGACTTGAAGATTTGGCGATTCCTCATACTCCGAGGTCCATGTCACCTTTATTGCACTCTTTTGTCTTTACTTTTCGTATATTGTACGTGGTGTATGGGTTATGTCTTGACCACTTCTTTTGATGTACTAGATGGCTTGTCAAGACTATGATTGATCTCCGCTTTTATGTCAAACTTGTCTATTCATATGAGATTCTTTACTTTTTTCTATTTATGTTGTGTTGTATGCATGTCAAGTGACTTGTGTAAGGCCTCAGGGGGTCTTGTAAGTCATGTCACATATAGGGTTTACTTTGAGCTGTGACATACAATACTAATAAGTTTTCTCAAACACAACCAAAAAAATCCCAAATAATTATAGTATTACTTCAGTTCTTTAAAACATTATAGTATTCCTAAACATTACATGTGATGGGATGTGTGGGATTCAGGTAATTCCTCACATCAACAAATTTTATGCATTTTAGGCATTGAAAAGGTCTCACTAGTCAGTATATTTACTGACGTGCACCAGTGAATTTATTGTACAAAAAATGCAAAAGAAGAGACTATTTAGACTTTAAAAAAATAGTGCAGTCAGATACATTACCAATACAAAGACACAATAGGAACTAAAAGAAAAAATTATGAAGAACACAACTTTCAAAGTAGATTGTGCAAATAATAAAGGCATACTAAAAGAAGAGTTATACTGTAAACAACTAAATTGTCCCTAGTTAGGAAGCAGACTGTTGAAGAACACCTGCTTCCTAGACTCTTCTATATATTAATAAATATAAGTTATTAATTATTGTGACTTATAATATTTTCATTTTCAAATAATATATGTTACTTTCTTTATCTCGATTTACGTGGCATAACTTGAATTTGGAGAGTCGATTAAATCTTTTACATGATTTTTAAATATTTTAAGTTCTTAATTATTACAATTTATATCAATTTTTACATAATTTTTAAATAAGATATGTTATTCTTTTTATGCCAATTTATGGGACATTGATAAAGTTTTGAGATCGGTCAATTATTTTTATTGTTTTAAAATATTTAGTAATGAACAATATTGAAAGCATATTATTAGTAAAATTTTAGTCTCAGTAATGAAATATGAAATATCTTAAATTTTAGTATTAGTTTATTTTATTCTACATGAAATACTAATAATTTTCTTCAAATACAACCAAAAAAGCAAAAATAACTACAATATTTTTCTCCAACATTACAATATCACTAAACATTACTTGAGATGGGATATGTGTAGTCTGGGTAAGACTTCACATCAACAACTTTTATGCCTTTTTAGGCATTGAAAAAAGTTCTACTTAAGTGCATTAGTAATTTATTGTAAACAAATGCAAAAGAAGGGGCAAATTAGAGTTGAAAAAAAGTAGTGCAATCAGATACATCACCAACACAAAGACACGATGGGCATTAAAGGAAAAAAATCATGAAGCGCACAACTTTTAAATCAGATTGTACAAACAATAAAGACATACAAAAAGGCAAAGTTATACAGTAAACTACTAATTTACCCTTGTCTAGGAAGCATACATGTTGACAGACACCTGCTTCCTAGATGTTTCTATATATTAGTAAATTTAAGTTATTAATTATTATTACTTATAATACTTTTTACGTCATTTTCAAATAATATATGTTACTTTCTTTTTCCCAATATATACGGGATAAATATTCTTTGGAGAGTCGATTAAATCTTTTATATGATAAACATTTTAAGATATTAATTATTTTTATTTATAGTACTTTTTGCGTAATTTTTAAATAAGATATGTTATTCTTTTTATCCCAATTTATGTGACATTGATAGAATTCGAGTGTCAGTCAAATTCTTTATATTTTTTTTAAATATTTAGTAATGAACAATATTGAAAGTATATTGTTAGTATAATTTTAGTCTCAGTAATGAAATGTGAAATATTTTAAAACTTATTATTAGCTTAATTATTCTACGTGAAATACTAATAATTTTTCTTCAAGCACAGCAAAAAAAAAGCCCAAAATAACTACAATATTACTTTTTTTTCAACATTATAGTATTACTAAATATTACATGTGATGGGACATGTGGGGTCCAGGTAAGTCCTCACATCACAACTTTTATGCCTATTTAGGCATTGAAAAAGGCTCAGTAGTAAGTATATTTTCTGAAGTGCACTAGTATATTTATTGTAAAAAAAATACAAAAGGAGAAAATTAGACTTAAAAAAAAATAGTACAGACTTTAAAAAATAGTACAATCAGATACATTACCAACACAAAGACCCAATGGGAATTAAAGGAAAAAAATTATAAAGTGCACAACTAGCAGATTGTACAAACAATAAAGAAATACTAAAAAGTAGAGTTATACAATAAACTACTAAATTGCCCTTGTCTAGGAGGCAGACATGTTGGCGAATACCTACTTTCTAGGCCGTTGGTTTTTGTGTGTTTGATATAGTATAAATAATATAAATACACCAAATTTGATTGGTATATTTTTTGTGTGTTACAAACGGAATTATGTGATTTGTTTTTGAATATTAGTTCAAAATCTGACCGTATTAGGATTGTATGTGATGATAAATTTTAAGTGGTTTAAAAATGTGAAAATTGTAATAATATAATACTTAAGACTTTAATTAACAATATATGCACATACTTTTTTTTAATTACAAACGTAGTTTTAAATTACAAACATAGCAGAAAAATTAATTTTTGAATTTAATTTCATTATTTAATTTTGATTTGCTTCTCTCCTCTTTTTCAGATTGTGTGCCTAATTTTTGGGGATGATAATTATGGTATTAAATTTTCTTATTTTTTATCTCTCCAATTACAGTTTCTTATTCTTTTTATCCCAAAATATGTGACAATTGATAGATTTCGAGAGTCGGTCAAATTTTTATATTATTTTTAAATATTTAGTAATGAACAATATTGAAAGCGTATTATTAGTAAAATTTTAGTCTCAGTAATGAAATGTGAAATATTTTAAATTTTAGTATTAGCTTATTTATTCTATATGAAATACTAATAATTTTTCTTCAAACACGACAAAAAAGCCCAAAATGACTACAATATTACTTTATTTATTTTAACATTATAGTATTACTAAATATTAAATGTGATGGGACGTGTGGGTCCAGGTAAGTCCTTACATCAGCAACTTTTAATTATGCCTTTTTAGGCATTGAAAAAGTCTCAGTAGTCAGTATATTTTTTGAAGTGTCCCAGAATATTTATTGGAAAAAAAATACAAAACGAGAAAATTAGACTATAAAAAATAGTGCAATCAAATACATAACCAACACAAAGATACAATGGGAATTAAAGAAAAAAATTATGAAGCGCACAACTTGAAGATAGTACAAACAATAATGGCATACTAACAAGTAGAGTTATACAATAAACTACTAAATTTCCCTTGTCTAGGAAGTAGACATGTTGATGAATACCTGCTTCCTAGGCTCTTCTATATATTAGTATATATATAATATATATTTAGAAATAATAGTAGTTAGTAATATAGTAGTCTTTAGGTTAAAAGTTTAGAATAACAATTTCAGGTGTTTATAGTTTAAGATTTAAGGGTCATTTGTTTTGCAGATAACATTATCTTGAGATTATAGTCCGTGAATATGACTGTGAGACTAATTTAACTAACTTGAAATGTGGAATAAAATAATACCAAGTTATATTGGATAAGATGGAAGTACCTTCAATCACATATAGTATAATTTTTAATCTCAAAATTAATATTAAAAATATCTCATCTTATCCTGCACGCAAAAAATAACTTTATTAAATTATCATATAAATTTAATATTAAAACTAAATAGATTCATCTCGCTCCATCCAAAATTAAGTGTGACATTAACAAAACTTATGTCCATAATTAAGAAACTAATAAATACAATGTGCAGTTTACTAAACTATTTCTATTTAATAAATATTTTCTGAACACTATAAAAAAGATGAAGAACCTGTTTGGATTGACTTAAAAGATGGTCAAACTTACTTGTAAGTCATTTTTAGCTTTTGGGAGTGTTTGACAAAGTTAAATATAACTTTTAAAAGTTAAAAAATAAAAGTAGGACTCTCCCTATTTTTTATTTTTTGACTTAAAAATCATTTAAGTTTAACTTTAAAAAGTTTCTTTTTTAAAAGCTACTTTTCAGCCAATCCAAACAGGCTCGAAGTATAAGAGTATAGTTGAAAAAACATACTATTTTCCTCTTGAATTCCAAATGTGACACTTATTTTGGGATAACTCTTTTTTCTAAGATGACACTAAAATATTAAAATGTAGAATTTCAACCTTTTAAAACAACTTTTTTACTAATTATATTACATGAAGGGAACAATATTTTTTACTTCGTTAGCATGTGATTACTCAATTGATAAAAATATAGATATTTTTGTACTTATAAAAATTGTGTCACGATACGAAAACTTGAGTCATGATGGTTGATCTTAGGCATATTTATATGGCTAAGTTGTCAATAATTGACCATAAAGTGCTTGAATTGAGGAATGATCTTGAGTATATTAGATTGATTATGTTATAGTTGCGATTATTGTGTACTAAAACATGTGATTAGAAGTTTCAGGAACTCTCAAAAAGATTGGAGTTGAAATGGAAAAGGGTTGCAAAGGCATGTAGGAATTGGCTAAGTGTGGAAGCACCTAGGCTTGGCGTACTGGCAGCTGCGCCGCGCCAGGCCTAAAAGTTCAGAAGGATGTCGATGGCGCTCTGCAAGACGCGCTGCGCCAGGGAAGAAAGTTCTGTAGGTATTCTCAGATGCGCTGCTTGGCGCGCCGCTCCAACGAGGAATTGCCTGCAACGTTGCTGGGGGGCATTGCAAGATGCGCCGCGCCACAATGCAAAGTTCTGAGCGCGCTGCTAGGCGCGATGGAGGCGCGACACGTCCCTCTTTTGCCAACTTTTCCAAGCTTTAAACATTAAATAGGATTCCTAATTTTAGTAGGATTTGTTCCCAACTTTTCCTACTATTATAAATAGATCCTTAGGGCTCCATTATTAGGGTTCGACTTTTGATTTAGTGGGCAAGAACAAGAATTCAAGTTTGTAATAGGTTTTAATTCTTTAACTCTTCTATTTTCCAGAAATTGCTTGAACTATTGTATTTTCTTATTTTCTATTAGCACGAGTAGCTAAACGCCCTGTAGCTACGAATTGATTGTTGATTATTTGAGGTTGTTGAACTAATTTTCGGTTGTCAATTCAAGTTACTTCTATATTCTTATTTTAGTATTTTATGCTTGCGGACCATAAGATAAATCTATTGTTTAACCTTAAAATCGGGAGATGAGAGGTTATATAGACCAGAGAATATAGAGAGCTTGGTCTACCCATTAAATTGAGGTGATTAGTGTTCAGGGGTGACGCCCAGACGAACACCTTGCTTAGTTACGAAATAGGATAAAATATAAATGCTTTCCAGTTAGTGTATTTATCCCCGCTCAATGATATAGTTAGATAGCTAACTGGGGTAGGCGACGAGAGGTGTATAACCTAGATCATATCATCAACCTTATAAACCAGTAACTTGACAACTGAAATTAGTTCTAAGCCAATAATATGATACATGATATTCATTATATGCTGCAGCACTGGAATTTCTTTTAACTTGCTTGAAACATTATATCAAAGTTGTTCACAATTAGTTACTCTCATTTAGTGCATAATTATTAGTAGATAAACAATAAATCATCAACTCTTGAAAAGGTTACTTTTTTATTTTTAGTTGTAGAATTAAGTGAAATAAGTTGATTATAAGTCCCTTGGGAACGATAACTCATTTCTTAAAGAATCTATACTACTTGCGCGACCACGTACACGTGCGTGTATATTGGGGAGCAACAAGTTTTTGGCGCCGCTGCAGGTAAATGGCGAATCAAGAACGACATGAAGAATTGGGGTTAGGTCTTTCGGGAAACATTGATGATGATAACCAAGACAACTGGAATAACCCGGAAAACGAGAATAACCAAATGAACCTGAATAACCAAGGAAATTTGAATAACCAAGGAGTACCACCTATCGTACCCGCAAGACCAGTCCGTGATGTGGCAGTCCCACTCACAACCAATTTGGCATTTAGTATTAGGAAACCTTCACCAGGGGGTATATTTTTATCTAAAGCAGAGCATGGTACAGATCCTCCATTCTAATGGGCAATTCACTGATCTCCCCCATGAGGATTCTCAAATCCATCTTAGGACTTTCATAGACATTACCAATACATATATCCCAATTGGAGTGTCATCAGACTATGTAAGGTTGACTTTGTTCACATACTCATTGTTAGGAGTTGCAAGGCGTTGTTTAGACTCTGAGCCACCAAACTCCATCACTACTTGGGATGATCTAGCAAAAAAGTTCCTGAGTCGATTTTTCCCATCCAAGAAAATCGCTAAGCTGAGGGGTGAGATATTAAACTTTGTTCAAAAGCAAGAGGAGGACATGTACAAGCATGGGCACGTTTCAAACAATTGTTGAATGCTTGCCCACACCATTTGCAAACCAATGATACTTGCTCACACTTTCTTTGAGGGTTTAGACAAAATGCTCGTGCTCTTCTTAATAGTGCAGCAGGTGGACAGGCCCTATCCATAACAAGTGAAGAGTTCTTCACCTTACTCGATAAACTTTCTGAAGGGAACCATGGGTATGAGGGGCAAAATCTCTAGAACCCCAACCTAAAAGGTTGCAGGGATCTTAGATGTAGACCAAGCTACTGCTATAAATGCCAAATTAGATGAAATGCAACATAACATGACCTTACATTTTAAACAAATGGCTCTAAATCAGGCACCGGTAAACGTGGTACAATAGGCAGCAAATTGGTGTGAGGTATATGGTAGTGGAACTTATGAAACCGAGCAATGTGAGGCAAACCCGGATTCCGTAAACTATGTGGGTAATGCGCAAAGGGGTGGAGTGGAACAAAATTATGGTAACACTTACAACCCAGTTGGAAGAACCATCGTACGTTCTCATGGGGTGGTAACCAAAACCAAAATCAGGCGCAAGGGGTTAACCAATACAGTTCTCAAGGGGTTGGGCAACAATACTTCAATCCTAACCAAGGCCCAAATCGTAGTGCACCAAAAGGGGGAATGACCAATAAAGAGCTACTCCAAAAGCTCATGACTGAAATAAGGACCAAATTAAATGCTAGAATAGATAAGTAGGATGAAAACATTAGAAACATCTAGATGTCCCAAATGAGTTTAGAGAAAGCAATTGCATGTGGTAAGTACTAGAAGTGTGTTACAATTAGAGGAACTAGCTCCAAAGAAGAGAGATACTGAGGTAAGTAACAAAGAAAAGAAGGTGGAAGAGGTAGTAAAAAGTTTCAATGGTGAGGTATCCGTTCCTCAAAAGAAGTTACCACCTCCATTTCCACAAAGGCTGAAAAAGAAGAATGAAGATGAATGCTTCGATAAGTTTCTCTTTTTCCTTAAACATGTTCACATTAATCTACCTTTGGTTGACATTTTGCAGGGTATCCCGAAGTATGCTAAATACGTGAAGGACATTGTGGCTAACAAGAAGAGGCTCACAGAGTATGAAACTGTAACACTTACTGAGGAGTGCATCTTTTGGATCCAAAATAGACTGCCCAAAAAGTTAAAAGATCTGGGTAGTTTTACTGTGCAGATTACAATCGGACAAAGTGTTCATGCCCGGGGATTGTGTGATTTGGGGGCAAGTATAAATTTGATGCCCCTATCTTTGTATCTAAAGCTTGGGTTGGGTAGTCCAAAAAGAACCATTGTTATTCTCCAACTCGCTGATAAATCCATTTCTAGGCCTGAAGGGGTAGTAGAAGATGTGTTAGTTCAAGTAGGTTCATTGATTTTTCTGGTAGATTTTGTGGTCTTAGACTTTGAACCTGATTCTGAAGTTCCATTCATTTTGGGACGACCTTTATTGGCCATGGGTAGGGTGTTGATTGATGTAGGAACTGGTCAACTAACTATGAGGGCACATGATAAGGTTGAGGTATTTGATGTTTACCGCGCTTTAAAATTGCCTTCTATTGATGAAGAGTTGTCTGCTATTATTGTGGTTGATCGCATAGTAGAATCACAAGTAGTTGTGCCCGAAGATCCTTTAGAAAGAGCGTTAGTGGGTCATGAGATAGACGGAGATACTGAAGCTCAAGAGATTGAATCATGCTTAAATCTAGCACTAGTAGACACTCGTATGACTCAAGTGGAGTCACTAGATTACGAGTTGGGCCCCCCACCAAAGCCATCAGTAGAAGATGCCCCTAAGTTGGAACCAAAAACTCTGCCGGCTCACCTAAGGTATGCTTATTTGGGTACTAATGAAACTCTTCCTGTTATACTTTATGCAGAATTTTCTAATTTACAGGTTGATGCAGCATTGCGGATCTTAAAGCGGAGGAGGAAAGCAATTGGATGGCAGATGGCTGATATTCATGGGATTAGTCTGGCGTTATGCATGCACAGAATTTACATGAAAGAGGATCACAAACCCAAAGCACAACATCAACGTCGACTGAATCCTGTGATGAAAGAAGTGGTAAGAAAGGAAGTCATAAAGTGGCTAGATATTGGAATTGTGTACCCAATCTGTGATAGTAACTGGGTAAGTTTGGTACAATGTGTTCCCAAGAAGGGAGGTATGATAGTGGTAAGGAACGAAAAGAATGAGCTGATTCCTACTAGAACAGTGACCGGGTGGAGAATTTGCATGGATTACTGTAAACTAAATGATGCTACCCGGAAAGATCACTATCCCGTTCCCTTCATTGATCAAATGCTTGACCGATTAGCAGGGAAGGAGTACTATTGTTTCTTAGATGGATATTCCGGTTACAATCAGATCTTGATTGCACCCGAGGATCATGAAAAAACCACGTTCACTTGTCCTTATGGCACATATGCTTTCAAGCGCATGCCATTCGGACTTTGCAATGCACTTGCAACTTTTCAAAGGTGTATGATGGCCATTTTTCATGATATGGTGGAAGACTTTGTTGAAGTGTTCATGGATGATTTTTCCGTGTTTGGGAAGTGTTTTGAGGTATGTCTCCGAAATCTTGATAAAATATTTGCTAGATGTGAAGACACTAACTTTGTTCTAAACTGGGAAAAGTGTCATTTTTTGTTAAGAGAGGGGATAGTGTTGGGACACAAGGTGTCAAAATTTGGTTTGGAGGTTGATAAGGCTCAGATAGAAGTTATTGAGAAATTGCCTTCTCCCATTTCTTTAAAAGGTGTGAGTAGTTTTCTTGGTCATGCAGGTTTTTATAGGTGATTCATCAAGGATTTTTCCAAGATTGCCGGACCTATGTGCAGTCTTTTGGAGAAGAAGGTGAAGTTTGACTTTGATGAGATGTGCTTGAAAGCTTTTGAGATGTTGAAGAGGAACTTAATTGAGGCTCCCATATTAATTGCTCCTGATTGGGGACTACCATTTGAACTCATGTGTGATGTAAGTGACATAGCAGTGGGTGCAGTGTTGGGACAAAGAAATAATAAAGTGTTCCACTCGATCTATTATGCAAGAAAGACCCTTGAATCTACACAAGCAAATTAGACAGTGACTGAGAAGGAGATGCTGGCTCTAGTGTTCGCCTTCGACAAGTTCAGATCGTATTTGATAGGTACTAAAGTGATTGTTTTTACTGACCATGAAGTTATTAGGTACCTATTCAACAAGAAGGATGCTAAACTAAGGCTGATTCGATGGATATTGCTTCTCCAAGAATTTGACCTTGAGATCAAAGACATGAAAGGTACTAAAAATCAAATAGCAGATCACTTATCTAGGTTGGAGGATTTTTCCCATGTGAATAAATGTGAGCAACTTCGAGAAGAGTTTCCAGATGAACAATTGAAGACATTAGATAACTCTCAAGTGCCATGGTATGCAGACATTGTGAATTTGATAGTAAGTGGAGAGTATCCTCTGGGTGACACCACCCAACAAAAGAAAAATCTTAATCATGATGCTAAGTTCTATATCTGGGATGAACCGTTCTTGTTCAAACAAGGTGTGGATCGGGTAGTGAGAAGATGCATTCCAGAGTATGAGGTTCCCAAAGTGCTTGAAAGTTGTCATGCTAGCCCATATGGAGGTCACCATGGAGGAGAGCACACTGCTCATAAGGTACTACAATATGGTTTCTTTTGGACCTCGTTATTTAAAGATTCTATTGCTTTTGTGAAGGGTTGTGATAAATGCCAAAGGTTGGGTACAATTTCAAGAAGACATGAGATACCGCTAAGTAACATTTTGGAGGTGAAAATCTTTGATGTGTAGGGTATTGACTTCATGGGTCCATTCCCACCATCTAGTGGAAACCAATATATTCTTGTGACTGTGGATTATTCTAGTAAATGGGTTGAGGCGGTCACTTTCCTTCCAATGATTCAAGGGTGGTGATAAAGTTCATAAAGAAGCACATCTTCACTCGCTTTGGCACTCCAAGGGCAATTATAAGTGATGGAGTTAAGCATTTCATTAACCATATTGTTAAAAATCTTCTTGCTAAGTATGGTATTCGTCATAAGGTTGCTATAGCTTACCATCCTCAAACGAGTGGCCAGGTGGAGGTTTCAAATAGAAAGGTTAAGCAAATTTTGCAGAAAACAGTGAATGCGCAAAGGAAAGATTGGTCTGAGAAACTAGATAAGGCTTTGTGGCATATAGGACTACGTATAAGACACTACTAGGGACTTCTCCCTATCACATAGTATTTGGGAAAGCATGTCACCTTCCGGCAGAATTAGAACGTCAAGCATATTGGGCAATTAAAAGGCAGAACTTAGACCCCAAGCTAGCCGGTAAAAAGAGAGTGAATCAGCTGCATGAACTTGAGAAGTTTAGGCTCCACACTTATGAGAATGCCAAGCTATACAAAGAAAAGACAAAGAGGTGGCATGACAAGCACATAGTAGCTCGTACCTTTAATCCAGGAGATAAGGTACTACTCTTTAAATCTAGACTAAGGTTATTCCCCGGAAAACTAAGGTTGAAGTGGAGTGGTCCTTTTGAAGTGGTCAGAATGACACAACTTGGGGTTGTTGAACTTAAAAGTAAGACTGGCCTTACGTTCTTGGTCAATGGGCAAAGGGTGAAACACTATTTCGGTGAGGATTCAGATCATGATCGGGAAGCTCTTGAGCTAAATGATGAATAATCCAAGCTGTGTCATGCCGCGACATTAAATCAAGCGCTACATGGGAGGCAACCCATGAACAATATGTAATAGATATGTAGTTCGTCTTTGAATTCTTGAAATTTTTGTTAGTAGCTTAGTTTAAATTTTTAGGATATAGGTTAGATTTAGCTAGATAAGATTTTTCATTATTTGTAACTTAGCTTGTAATAGTGAAAAAAAACTGTAGCCAGGCGCACTGGCAGGTGTGCCGCGTATGGCTTTAAAGTTTTGCCGCCCGTTTAGGGCGCCTTATGGGCGTGTCGCGCCTCCATTGCACCTACACTTGTAGGCTGGCATACTGCACGATGCGGCGCGCCAAGGCCTGAAGTTCTGGGCCGAGGTTCAGGCGCTGTGCAAGAGCACCGCTCCCTCATCGCGCCGATACACGTTTTTTTTCTCTCCGGGTTTCGATCAGAATTTAACCCGTTCACCTCCTTAAATCCCTAAATCTTTTATTTTTCTCTCATTCTCCATTACCCTACCCGACCCCCTTCCTAATTTCTCTCAACTCATCTAAATTTCTCTCCATCTTCTACTCTTCTTCTTCCCTCAACTCTTCTCCTTCCTCCATTAACACTAAAATTTCCTTCCTTACACTCACCCAACCTTTCTTATTCCCCACCACCAACTATAAATCCTCCACTTCCACACTTCTCTTTCACTTCTAAACCATCATTCCCCAAAGATTTTTTCTCTTTCAATCTTCTTCCCTCTCCCCACTGCCCAACCCAACCCAACCCCCCTTAATTTTTCTAACTTTTTTTCTTTCTTTAGTTCTCTCTTCTTAACAGGGTGCGATGGTTCTAAAGGCAAAGAATGTAGCCTGGTCTAAGCGGAGTAGGAAGGGTGAAGCCTCCGGGTCCGGTAATAGGGAACCAACCCAAAAGTTCGGGAAAAAGGTGGTGAAAGCGTATGGGCTGTTGTGGTTTGACTGCCAGCGGGAGCCTAAATACATGGGAGATGAGTATGTCAACGAGGTAAGGTTGCAAACCCAAATTCTGGCTATGTATAGGACAGTTGTGAAGTTGGGGCTGAAATTTATTTTTGATCATCCAGATGATTGTAATATGACGTTGGTATGTGAGTTTTATGCTAATTGGCTCACGGAAACACAAATTAACACATGTGCCTATTAGAGGCAAGTATGTGAGATTTTTGGCCCAGGTTTTGAATGACTTATTGGGCATCCCCAACTGTGATGCCGATGAGTTTAATAGACGGAAAGAGACCCCTCCGTACAGAGATATTAGGCATACATTCTGTGGAGTTGAGTCCACGTCTATATGGGAGCGTAGCAAGGACACCGAGAGACATAACACCCTCAATTTTGCAAATTTCAATTTGGTTGCTAGGGTATGGTGGAAGATTGTTTGTAGTGTGTTGCTTCCTGCGAAGCATTTGTCTGAGGTAACGAGGGATAGAGTAGTGCTAGTGTACATGCTGATAAAGGGAATTCCCATTAATGTTGGGGCGATCCTGAGGCAACATATGATGAAATTCAGGAACAATATGCAGTGGTGGTTTTGCTATGGGGGGTTGATTACCCGTTATCTAAAGGCCTAGGGAATAGAGGAGGAGACCTGTGATCTAACCATTGCTTTTCACCTGGATCTGACGGGTAACCAAATTGAGCTCGCATTCAACTAGGTATGAACATTTAAGTCTTGATACAAGCCAAAATTGAAGAATCCAAGAGACCCAAACCCAAACCTTGAAGATGAAACCCTTTGGAACTTCAAGTCTTCAAAACCCTCTCAAACTTAGAGCAAAAATATCAAAAAGTACTATTCTATATGAAAATTATAATAATTATCTGACTCTTAAAACTACAACTCTAACTAGTATTTATAGTTTTCACAGATTTGTGCTGCAGCGGATCATTCGGCGTCGTTAGTCAGAATCACCGATCAACTTGGCGATTCGCCTTTTGGTGTAGTTCATCGCCGTCTTGCACCATCCTTCAACATCGTCGTGCTCTGGGTAATTGGGCGACAAGGTACTGCTTCGCGGAACTTCTCGACGATGCACCTACTGCTCCCTTTTTCCGCCGACTTGATCCTTTTCTTCAGGGCTCAGCACACTGGAACAAAAGGCGCAGTAAGATCCTTCGGCGACTTGCCAAGTGGACTCGGCGATCCTCAGACCTTCATTTCTTCATTTTTTCAGTCTTTTCGTTCCTTTTTGCGATGTAGTGTCCGTTCTTTCTTTCAAACTTCAAATACCTGAAACTTAAGGGTTTTCATCGGATATTGAGATAAAATAAGCATTTGAGGAAACAATTTCTATTAAAACATAGCCCTAAATGAGTCCAATTTGTGGACTCGTCAACACCCCTAACTTAAACTTTTGGTTGTCCTCAAGCAAACTCAAGTTCAGCCGTTCAAAAATGGTGTCTCGAACAGTGCTACACAAGACTCAATCATGAATGCACACAACAAGACTCAATTTAAATATGCAAGGATCAGTTGTGTACTCAAAGATTCAAGTTGTGACACACCATTACCAAGGATTCTCAAGCTCGCAATACTTGCTTCAAATGCAAGTTCAAGCTCAACAAAAGCCTTCGATTGCCCTCACACAAATGATGATTCCATTTTCACACACAAAGGTATAATCAATTTAAAGTTCAGGAATCAGATACAACGCTTACACTCACAAAGAGGAACACAATGCATGCTTTCACCCATATGTTTACCAGTATTTTCTAATCGACATTTGTTTCAGCTTACTCAAGATCAAAAAGGTTTTTTTAAGGCTTGTAATGGGGCTGAGTGCAAAGGATGGTCATTTACGCTTAGTGGCTTTTATCCTCATGAGATGTGATCTTCACAACATTCCCCTTCCTTTTCCTTCATCATTTTTGGTAGTGCTCTTAAGTCATCCCATTATTCACTTCCCATGGATTGTTTGAAATCCCCATTTCTTTGGTACTTTATTCCACAATTTTCTTTTTCATTCTTTTTTTTTTTTTTAAATTTGGAGGGGTTCCCTTTTTCTCAACACCACAGTTAAGGGAGACTTTTCTTGCACTTCTTGACTTTTCCTTTTATTTTCACTATACCCCCGACTTAGGCTTTTGGCCTAAGTTGGCTATTCAATTGACCACAACTCAAGAGGATTATAGGTAGTGGATAAAGAAAGGTTTAGTGTTCGTCAAGTTTCTTCCAAAGAAAGGTCAGACTCAAGGGGTGTTCAATAGAGGTTCACACATGCTCACAAGGTAGGCCACAAAGGGGTATATGTCAAATTGGTTCACAGTCTTTAAATCGCCTAAGATCACATCAAGATCTAGCCTTACTTAGTCGATCGGACCAACGGGGCAAATTTTAGGATCTATCCTGCATGTTTCAAAGTAAGCTTATCACACAAGGCATCGACACATAAGTCAAACAAGACTCCACATTTTTGCTAGTGTGCAACGGTCAACACAAGAAAATCGATTTGATAAATGGCTAATCACAACAGGATGCAAAGAGTTCACATATTGTCTATGCAACTTCATTTGGCCTCATCATAGTCGTTCATTCATGTTCGTTTGATTGTAAGCACTATTCAAGTCATTGGTATTGATCGAAATCGACACTTAAATTTGCAAAGGAACAACCATATTCAACACACGAGAGGTGGCAAAAATTTTTGGATTGGTCAAAATCATTTTTCAATTAAAATAAAAAGGAGCCATAAGCTCAAACATCCACAAAAATGCAGTATTTACGCAATTTTAAACAGAACAGCCCAAATATAAACACAAAACACGAACAAAAGTAGCACACAAAAGGTGTGGGCCTCACCCTACAAAAATAAAAACATTTGTTCTCAAATGCAAACAACAGAATGTCCTGATTTCAGAATAAAGAAAGACAGAGAGGGAGTTAGAGAAAAATCCTATCTACACAGTCACTCCATTTGTCTGGGCATCAGTGCCCGATGTGTTAGCCTGAAATTTGATAATGGCCCCTGGAGCTTATTCAGAAAATTCAGCGGCAGCTGACTTATTAAGATTATTCAAGTCATGAGCCGCCAAAAGGGAGTGAATAGCTGTGAATAATCCACATCTCTACGAGGGAATAATGGGGTCTCAGGGATTTGTTCTCTTGCTGGCACTGGGCTTCTTGCCCTCATTATCCGTTTTGGGAGGATTTGTTGCCTTTGTATTTTTCCTGAAATTTTTCGCTCTTGTTTGTCGGGGTGGCATATCTTTCCCAGCTACTTTCGTTTAGCCATTTCTTTTATGTCGATCAAATGGGTATTGAGATGCTAGGAAGCAATGTAATCCAACTCGTAGCATAATTCGACACTAAAAATACTCTAGAAATGAAAAAATATAGAAGCTAGCGTACAGGTGTGAGTTTGGGAAGACAAAAAGTGAGGGAAAGTGAATGAAGTTGAAACATTTAAACCTTTAGCTTGCAAAAACCATTCAGTTTTCGCCCAGTCGGCGACATAGTCAGGCTTGCCTACTCACAAGGCAGAACGCCTACCGTTTAATTTCTTCGCTGAAATTTACAGGACCTCTGGTTTATGGGGGGTCCAAACGGCAGTTTCCATCATGATCGCAGACATGGTCGGCGATTCACCAATAATTTCCAAAGTTCGCCGAGTTTTACAGACTCCAATGTTGACGATGTCTTGAGTTAAACGGTGGATAAAGTCAGATTCGCCGACCCCTTCGGTGAGTCGCCGACTAGATCTTTTGCTTACCATCTTTCGGACACTTCTCATACTTTAACCTATACAAACAACACACCATTAGTTTACCAAAAACTAAAAAAACAATTAAAGGGGTTTTGGGTTGCCTCCCAAATAGCGCCTTAGTTAACATCGCGGCCCGACCCAGCAGTGCCTTCAGGCGTCTTCCAAATACTCCGCTTCAACCAAAGAAATCTCTTGACAATCCCCAAATTATAATTTCAGACGTTGACCGTTCACTTTAAATGGATGTCCTTCCCGATCTTAAACTTTCATGGCACCATTGGTGAACACTCGCGCTACTCTAAAAGGTCCAGACCATTTGGATTTGAGCTTTCTGGGAAAGAGTCTAAGTCGAGAGTTATATAGCAAAACCCAATCTCCTACCTTGAAGTCCCGCTTGAGTATCCGGGCATTATGCCATTTCTTCATCTTCTCTTTGTGGATGGCTAAACTTTCATACGATCTGAGTCTAAATACATCCAGTTCGTTCAACTGCTCTACCCTCTCCTTGAAGTTTTTTACCAGTCCAAATTGAAAGCTTTCAATGCCCACAATGCTTTGTGTTCTAACTCGACGGGCAAATGACAAGTCTTACCATATGCCAACTGATAAGGAGACATACCAATAGGTGTTTTGTAAGCGGTCCGATATGCCCATAGTGCATCATCGAGTTTCCTAGTTCAGTTAGTTTTGTTGGCATTTACTGTCTTTGCCAGGATATTTTTGATTTCCCTATTTGACACTTCGACTTGGCCACTTGTTTGGGGATGATATGGGGTTGCTATCTTGTGTTTCACCCCATATTTGCTCAGTGCCATTGAAAACCACATATTCCAAAAGTGGGACCCCCCATCGTTAATGATTTCCTAGGAGTGCCAAATCTTGCGAAGATGTAGCATTTCAGAAATTGGACAACACTTTTTCCTTTGTTGTTTGGATATGCGATGGCTTCCACCCATTTGGAAACATAACTTACAGCCACCAAGATATATTTATTTCCAAATGAGCTAAAAAAAGGGCCTATGAAATCGATCCCCCATACATCGAGTAGCTCGACTTCTAAAATAGGAGTGAGAGGTAACTCGTGCCTTCTAGACACTCTGCCTTGCTGTTAACATTGAGAACATATCTTCGTAAATTCATGTGCATCCTTGTATAGGGATGACCAATAATAACCACTTTGGAGAACTTTAGCGGCAGTGCGAATACCACTATGGTGACCTCCTACTGGAGATGCATGGCAAGCATGGAGAATTTCTACCGCTTCTTCTTCCGGAACACACCTCCTAATAACATGGTCAACACATTCTTGAAACAAGTATGGTTCATCCCAAAAGTACTTTTTAACGTTGAACATGAATCTCTTTGTTGGTAAAAGGTCATCTCATCCGGCATCAATCCACTCACAATGTAATTTGCAAAATCTGCATACCATGGTGTAGGTCTGAGCGATATAGCAAACACCTGTTCGTCGGGGAAGTAGTCATCTATGTCGACCTCACGCTCGACATTCCCTTCTTTCCAACCTCGATAAGTGGTCGCCCACTTGATTTTCGCAGGCTTTTCGATCTTTTACCTCAAAATCGAACTCTTGTAATAGTATCACCCATCTTATCAATCTTGGTTTTGCATCTTTCTTCGCCATCAAGTAGCGGAGTGCAGAATGATCAGTGTGTACTATTACTTTGGTGCCTAGCAAGTATGCCCGGAACTTTTCAAATGCATAGACTACTGCAAGCAACTCTTGTTCAGTGACCGTAAATTTCACTGGGCACTATTCAGAGTTTTGCTTGCATAATAAATTGGGTGAAATAGTTTGTTGCGCTTTTACCCCAACACTATCCCCAATGCCATACCACTAGCATCACACATTACTTCGAAAGATTCGGAACAATCAGGACTGACGATAATTGGGGTGGATACTGTTTTTTCTTTCAAACACTTAAATGCGGCCATACAAGCATCATCAAAATAGAACGTCACTTCCTTCTCTTGAAGTTTGCATAGTGGGTGTGCAATCTTTGAGAAGTCTTTAATAAACCTTTGATAGAAACCTGCATGCCCCAAGAAGCTGCGAATACCCTTTCCTGAAATTGGCGGGGGTAGTCTCTCAATTACCTCAATTTTTGCCTTATCAACTTCTAGCCCTTGTTGCGAACCTTGTGTCCTAGAACAATACATTCCTTCACCATGAAATGACATTTCTCCCAATTTAGGATCAGGTTCGTTTCCACACATCTTTGAAGCACTTGCCGTAAGTGCGTTAAGAACTCTTCAAACGTATCCCCTACGACTGAAAAGTCATCCATAAATATTTCCATAGAGTCTTCGACCATATCCGCAAAGATAGACAACATGCACCGTTGAAATGTAGCTGGGGCATTACATAGTCCGTATGACAGTCTATTGAATGCAATGTTCCATAAGGGCAAGTGAAAGTGGTTTTTTCTTGGTCTTCTGGCGCAATAGAGATTTGATTGTAACTGGAGTACCCATCCAAAAAACAATACCACCCTCTTTCTGATAATCGGTCAAGCATCTGGTCCATAAAAGGCATTGGAAAATTGTCTTTCTCGGTCCATGAGTTAAGATTTTGATAGTCCATGCATACTCTCTACCCAGTCACTGGTCTTGTCGGCACAAGTTCTCCTATTGCATTTGGGACTACGGTTATACCTCTTTTTTTCGGTACACATTGCAGTAGGCTTACCCACTTACTATCTGCGATAGGGTAGATCATTCCCGCATCTAGCCACTTGATGATCTCCTTTTTCACCACCTCCTGCATTGGAGGGTTCAATCTCCGTTGATGCTCCACACTAGGTTTACATTCACTGTCGAGCCGAATCTTATGAGTACAGATGGCACAAGGAATTCCTACTATATCGGCTATTGTCCATCCAATAGCTTTTATATGCTTCCACAGTACTTCAATGAGTAATTTCACATGCCTTTCAAGCAAATCGGTTGCGATAATAACTGGTAAAGTATTATTGGCTCCTAAGAAGGCATATTTGGGATGAGAGGGTAGGGCTTTTAACTCCAGATTCAGTGGTTCTTCTATTGATGGCTTTGCAAGAGGACTTTCTCTGTTTTTCAGGTCGATATACAACTTGATTGGATTCCTTAAATATACTCCTAACCCTGATAAGGCAGCTACCACTTCCTCATAGACTTGAACTTCGGATTAATCATAATTGGCAAGTACAGAATCAAGGGGTTCATTCTTGCGCATTAAATGGCTCACAGTTGCCACTGCCTCATCTATAACATCCTCAGTTACTTGGTTGCTTCATGGATTTATAGATATTGAAGGTCACCTCATTATCATTCACATGGAACTTCAATTTCCTGCTATCGACATCCAACAATGCTCTCCCGGTAGCTAAGAATGGCCTTCCCAAAATAATGGGGATTTTAGCATCGATCTCTAGAATCACAGTATCAGTCGGAAAGATGAACCAATCTACTTTTACCAATATGTCATAGAGTATCCCCATTGGGTGCTTAATTGATCGATCAGCCATGATGAGTCTCATTGTGGTTGCCTTTGGTTCACCCAAACCAAGTTGCTTGTATATTGCATAAGGCATCAAGTTAATGCTTGCTCCTAAATCGCACAAAGCTTTAGTAAATTGGAGCATGCCAATTGTGAACGGGATTGTGAATGCCCCAGGATCTTCTCTGTTAGTGATTGACTCATTTGTCATAATTGCACTGCAACTATGGCGCACCTCAATCGTTTCATAGTCCAAGCTCCTTTTCTTTGTAACTAGCGTATCCCGGCATTTCCAACAATGCTTCCACCAGAGGAAGGTTAATTTATAAGTTCTTGAATACTGAGAATTTTTTTTGAACTTACTCATCTTCATTCTTCCTTTTCAAACGTTGAGGAAATGGTGGAGGTATTTTGGGTAAAGGGTGCGTGACTTTTGGAACTTGAACATGTTGCTCTGCATCCTCTTGTGGTTCTTTGGCATGGTTTTGTGGAATGGGCAATTCTCGTTCCTCTATACTCTGGCTCTCTTCATGCATTCGAGGGTCCTCATCCTCCATCACATTCCCTTTTGCCATCTTTCCACTACGGGTAACTACAACCATCCCTCTTTCATTATCTTCCATCAGTGTCCTGGATGTTAATTGAGCTGATAATAGACTCAATTGACCTTCTAGCATTTTGATGGCATCATCATGAGAATTCACTTTACTGTTTAATGATGAAAAGTCATCTCTCATCCCTTTTAACAAATCATCAGAACCCTTAACTTTATCAAGTATACATGACAGTAGATCATTTACCCGAAGACTACTTGCACTCCCTTTTGATTTCGGGCTTTCACTCAATTGAGTATGGTTTTCCTCATGGTCATCTTGCTCAGCCCAATCGTGGCAATATCTCCTTGGTTCTTCACTCTTATAATGTTTCCAACCTTGATTTCCTCCCCGCTGTTGATATCGTGGGTGGAAACCCTCCTCATATCTTGTGGATTGCCAACCTTGATTCTCCCCCGGTCTTAAGTAACCGGATGAAGAACCCCCTTCAACTCTTTTGGAGTTCCAACCTTAATTCTCCCCCGGTCTTAAGTAACCAGGAGAAGAACCCTCCTCAACTCGAAATAATCCATATGTCCCCTTCATGTGCTCTTGTATCACTTCCATTTGAGACAACATCTTTTTGATGTTTTCGTCACTCTCCCTTTCTTGATTGAGTTGTTCTTGCGTTATTCTGAAGCACAGTGGGGAAACTTGGTCATCTTTTGTGTACCATGTTTGATTTACTCTAGTCATGCCATCTAGGAGGAATGAGGCTACCTCAAATGATTGTAACATTATTCCTCCTTGCACCAGCTGACAACTATCCCTTTATTAGCCGAATCCAGACTACGGTAAAAGTATTGGAGCAATAACTCACTCGGCAGTCCATGCGTTGGACATTTTCGCAAAGATCTCTTAAATCTTGTCCATGATTCGTGAATTGGTTTGCCCTCCTTTTGATTAAAATTTTGAATGTCATCTCTCAGTTTCATCATCTTTGATGGAGGGAGGAGTCTTTCATGAAAAGCCGTAACCAGCTCCTCCCATGACTTGATGGAGTTCTTTGGAAGCTCGACCAACCACTTAGTGGCTCCCCCGGTTAATGATAATGGAAATAAGCTAAGCCGTATGAACTCTTGCAATAGATTATTGAATGACAGAGGGGTGCACACTTCTATGAAGCTTCGTATATGTTCACACGAATCTTCATGCTCTAACCCTCCATATAAACCTCTTGAATGTATGAGATGGAGTGTTGTGCTAGTAACTTCAAATGTTGCACTTTCGTCTGCTTGTGACATGCAAATTGCACCCATCTCACACACTTGGGGGGGGGGGGGTTGTACACACTATTAATATCATCAATATCATCTCGATGAAAAGCATAACCCGCTGGATGGCCTGCTTGGCAGCTATTTTCGCCGTTCGTACTCATATGTCTGTTGAAACACACAAACACTCGAAACAAAACTGAAAATTAGGTAAGTCGACCACAACTAAGAAGAACAAGAAATTCTATTAATCTAAGAATTCTCAAATAACACCACTCCTCGGTAGCGGCGCCATTTTTATGTTTGTGTAATCAAGATACAACTTCCGATGCAAGTGTCTACGATCGTACAATAGTTTAGTAACCCAACCAAGGGTTGGGATCGTTCCCAAGAGAGTGGTTTTGAAAATTAATAGAAAAATAAAATTTAGTTCTAACTAGTCGTAGCTAAAGACATTAACGATTAAATATATTGTAAATTAAAGGAGGACACATGAGTGTCAATTAACAATGGGGTTTTGTCACTAGTGAGTAAAAACAACAAAATAAACAAGGATTTCTAAGTAATGAGAGGGGATCTTTGGGATGTGACGGGAATACGGGTTAAGCTAGATTATTGGGTACATGCTTTCGATTAAAGATTCATAGAATAATTGTGACTAGGAGAAACTTTAAGGGGGATAAGCTCTCTCTCGACCAACTTACCCCGTTTCAAATGCATCCCTATCAGACACCCACTTGCCGCATGAAGACCAGCCTCTGCATTAACCCACTCACTTTCTCAAGCTGAGTGTGTGGACATGGGACTAGGGTTCACTCTCTCGAGCTGAACCTCATGTCGACCCACTCACACTGACTACCAATTTAGTAGTTTTAGTTTTATGACCTCTCTCTCGAGCAAGCGGAAAACACATAAATAAACTTGTATTTGCAACTACAAATTCATTAAATTCATCCACAACTACTAAACGAAATCACAATTAAACTACGATTAAACGATCAACAAGCAAGACCCAACAATTATCTTAACCCATATTCGGTAAATCACACCCCAAGAATTGGGGTTTTTAGCCACACATGTATAAGAGATAGAAATTTATACCAAATTGAGCTCGCATTCAACTGTGTATGAAGATTTAAGTCTTGATACAAGCCAAAATTGAAGAATCCAAGATACCCAAACCCAAATCTTGAAGATGAAACCCTTTGGAACTTCAAGTCTTCGAAACCTTCTCAAACTTAGCAAAAATATCAAAAAATACTATTCTATTTGAAATTTATAATAATTGTTTGACTTTTAAAACCACAGTCCGAGATGTTGAAAAGAGGCACCCCATGCAGCCTCACTATCTCTTTCACATAAACCTTACCCAACTGTTGAGCATTATAGTCTACTCTGACTGGAATGAAGTAATCTGACTTAGTCAGTCGGTCAACCACAACCCAAATGGAGTCAAACTTTCCCAAGGTATTGGGAAGACCAACCACAAAATCCATAGTTATCATTTCCCACTTCCATTCAGGGATTGACATTCATGAAGCAAACCCGCAGGCCTTTGGTGCTCATACTTTACATACTCACAATTTTGGCACTTAGCCACAAACTCAACTATGTCTTTCTTCATGCCAGGCCACTAATGAAGTCGTTTTAAGTCTTGGTACATCTTGGTCACACCCGGATGAATGGAATACCGCGAACCATGGGATTTTATCAACATTTTCTGAATCAAGTCATCCACTTGGGGAACACAAATTCTTCCCTTAAAACTGAGCACACTGTCCGTATCAAGAGCTGCATCTTGTGCCTTGCCAGACACTGCCTTCTTTCTGAGCTAATTCAAACTCTCATCCTCAAACTGCTTGGCCTTGATCTCCTTAATGAATGTGGGCCTAACCTCAATGCTGGCTAATACCTCACCTTTCTCTGAGATGCCCAACTGTATGAACTTAGACTCCAAGGTTTGAATCTCCTTGGCCAAAGGTTGCTTGGACACACTCAAGCAAGCTAGACTACCCATACTCACCGCCCTCCGGCTTAATGCGTCTGCCACCAGCCTTACCCAGATGATATTGGATGGTAACATCATAATCCTTGAGTAACTCCATCCACCTTCGCTTCCTCAGATTAAGGTCCATCTAGGTGAATACATGTTGTACACTACGATGATCGGTAAATATCTCACACTTGACATCATAAAGGTAATGTCGCCGATCTTGAGAGCAAACACTACCGCTGCCAACTCCAAGTCATGCGTTGGGTAGTTTCTCTCATGCACCTTCAGCTGTCGCGATGCATAAGCTATGACATTTGTTTCCTCTATCAACAAATCACCCAAACCCGAATATGAAGTATCACAATAAACAATGAAATCTTTACCTTCCCCCGACAGTGCTAGAATATGAGCTGTGGTCAGAAGAGTCTTGAGATTTTGGAAGCTCTCTTCATATTTGTCAGTCCACTCGGAAGGAACCTCCTTTTAGGTTAGCCTTGTCAAGTGCGTGGCGATAGAGACAAATGTTTTCACCAACCGCCGGTAGTAGCTGGCGATTCCCACGAAACTACTAACTTCAGTCACAAAGCTAGGCCGGACCCAGTTCTTGACTGCTTCGATCTTTTGGGCATCTACCATCACCCCTTTCCTTTAAACCACATGCCCCAAAAAGGCAACTGAAGTCAACCAGAACTCACCCTTGGGAAAATTTTGCATACAACTTTTGTTTTCCAAGGACACCCAAAAGAATACGAGGATTGCCGGCATGGTCTTCCTTACCCTTCGAATAAACCAAAATGTCATAAATATAGAAGATAACAAAATAATCCAGGAATGGTTTGAACACGCCATTCATCAAACTCATGAAGGCTAAATGCGCATTGGTAAACCGAATTGACATCACTAAGAACTCATAGTACTCATAGCGAGTCGTGAATGCTGTTTTGGGTACATCCTTAGGCCTAATATTTAACTGATGGTAACCAGACCTTAGTTCAATTTTAGAGAAAATTGATGCACCCTCCAACTAATCAAAGAGATCATCTATCGGAGGCAAGAAATACTTATTTCGAATGGTGACCCTATTCAGCTGTCGCTAATCTATGCACATCCTTATACTACCATCCTTCTTCTTAACAAACAAGACAGGCGCACCCCCCGTGGAAGCACTAGGATGGATGAAATATATATCAAAAAGCTCCTGGATTTGAGATTTAAGCTCTCTTAATTTTGCTGGAGCAATGCGATAAGGAGGAATGGCGATGGGGCGAGTTCCCGATTCCAAGTCAATGCATAAATCTATATCTCTATCCGGAGCCATACCAGGCAAATCGGTAGGAAACACTTCCTTGAATTCAGACACTACTAGAAAAGACTCAATAGAGGGAGATTCAGCATCAACATCCCGAATATGAGCCAAATATGCCAAACACCCCTGCCCCACTAGTTTCCTAGCCCGAAAGAAAGATATGACCTTAGCTAGCTTAGGCTTGTACACCCCTTCCCACTTTAAATTTTCCCTACCTAGGATCTCTAGAGCCATAGACTTAGCATTACAATTAAGCACATTATAATAGGGAGACAACCAAGTCATGCCTAAGATTATATCAAAGTCAGTCATATCCAGAATAACCAAATCAGCCCAAGTCTGAAAACCCATAAACAGGACAGGACAAGCATAATAGACATGGGTGACTATGACAGACTCTCCAACTGGGGTAGAAACATGGATGGGTGCATCAATCATATCATAAACAGCATCAAATCCCAAGGAAAACTGAAATGACACATATGAATAAGTAGCATCCGGATCAAACAACACAGTAGCTATTTGGTCACATACAAGAATAGTACCTGTGATCATTGCGATGCCTTAGCCTTGGTCTTGCTCGAAAAGGCATAAAACTAAGCCCTGTCATCTTGACGGGCAACCTCATTGCCTGGATGCACTGCTCATCTACCTGCATTACTATTTCCCCGGCCTCTATGGCCTCGCTAATTTCCTCCTCGCCCACCTTGTGGACGTCCTTTGCCATTACTACTGCTTCTAGCTGGTACCACTGCTCTGGTCTGCTGCAGCACGGGGTCAGACATGTGCGGATTGGGACAATCTCTCCTCATATGTCCAGGTTCTCCATAATTGTAACAACTGCGGTCAAAAGATAGCCTGCTTCCAGACGTAGGTGTGGTTCTCTGACTATCTTGATTGGGATTCTGCTGTGGAGTTCCCGAGTAACCACCTGTAGAAGCGGGTAGGGCAGACTGAATTGGTTGGGCTTCAATTGTTGGCCTACCTGAACCTCTGGGGTAGGAACCATGAAAGTTAGTTGTGTTCTTGGTCTTCTTAGCTAAAGCCTTGGCCTGCCCATCACGTCGAACTCCTTCCACTTTCTTCACAAAGTCTATCACCTCATTAAAACTTTTATCTGCAGAGGTCATGTGAACAAACAATACCTATAACTCGGGGTTCAATCCCTTGACGAATAAACGAATTCTCTCCTCCTCTGTAGTCACCAACTGTGTGGCATATCTGGACGAGGCATGAAACTTCACCTCATAAGAAGCTACAGTCATACCATCCTACTCCATGGCCATGAACTCATCCTTGTTGCAATTCCTCAAAGTTCGGGCACATACTTCTCCAGAAACAAAGCATGGAATTGCGTCCAAGTGAGTGAGGGAAAGACTGGCGATCTGCATTCCACATAGGCCCTCCGCCACTGCTTAGCCTTACCTTGAAGCTGGAAGGTCACAAACACTACTCCATGCTAGTGTACAATGACCAACTTGTGAAGCCTCTCATAACAATCCAAAATGAACTCATAGGCCTTCTCACTCTCATAACTATGGAACACAAGCGGCTTCAGCTTCAAAAACTTAGTCAACATCTCATGCTCAGTACCAGTCATCATGGGACCCAATAGGGGATGAAAGAAGGCATCAGTGCCTAATACTCCATCCACTCTTGGAATAGTAGCAACAACGGGGTGGTTAGTCGGAGGTTGAGTAACCTGCATTGTGGGAAGGACTTCAGGGCCGACCAAACCCTTCACGAAAGTCATGATTTGCTAAGCTTGGGTTTAAGGGAGTAATGTCGGTATTCTCAGCCTGTGCATCCTCTTCTGGTCCAACATTCTTTTTGTCTTCGATCCCTACATACTCTTCCACCTCTTCTTGGGTTGCAAGAGGGGGCCTTTTCCCTGGGAGTATTCTCAACTCGAGCTCTAACCCCTGGTGGGTGCTACCCTTCCTCAGACTCTGCCCCTTCCTCTTCCACTACCCCTGACTCAGCCACGACCACTTGCTGCAGGCTTCACTGCGGGCTTATTGATGGGAGCTACGGGCTTGACACCGTTATATCGTGTGTGAACCATCTGCGGACAGAATAATGAAAGAGAATGAGTTACCAATTTGGATCACCAGATACCAATTGGAATCAAGTGATAGCACAAAAGGATAATAAGACAGAAAGATTTCCTAAAGTCTTGTAGCCTCTTGAAGATAAATACAAAGGATTGATTGAAAGTAGCAAGGAAAGACAAGCAAAAACTTTGTTGGCTCCAGAATTAACTGAGGAGAGAGAAAGAGTAGTAAAGGAAATACAAGTAGCAGTCTCAGGTCAAAGGATTCAAGGAAGAAATTCTTCTGATATTGCGGTTACTCTTTTAGAATCTCATCCTGAGACCTAAGTATGCCAATCTCTTCGTCAAGAAAGATCGGTCTCCGTACTATTCCGCAAGACTCTAATAGACTCATTTTGTTACAATGAGATCAACAAACCTAGGGCTCTGATACCAACTTTGTCACGACGCTGACCGCTGTGATTGGCACCCACGCTAACTCTCTAATGGGAGAACCATTACTACACCCCTACTAAACATTTTAAGAAACTAAAACATTTAAAGATACAGAAGCAGGTTTAAATGACAAATTAAATATGGAGTTCCCATAAACTCCGAAAGTTTTACAAATAATTATCGCAGAAATTTAACCCCTAGAACTGAAAGTAATTGTACCAAAACTCTACCAATCAATAAGTCTAAGAAAAAGGGGGTGCAACCGCTGAAACCAAACATAAGTAAAAGTCAAAACATGTAGTCGATGTCCGAAAACAATGGACTAAACTAACGATGGATCCATGGCAGCCTGAAAGAACTGACTCACCCTTGAATCCGGTCTCGGTCAAAGATCTCCAAACTGAGGTCTGTCAGTAGCCGCCTAAAGATGCCCTGTACTCAACAAAGAAAGAGCAAGTGCAGTATCAGTACACGAAACCACAGTGTATTGGTAGGATCATGCGACTACTTTAGTAAGTGAAATACACGCAAGAAATTACAACACATTAACATACATATACAAAACGCATAATTCAGTTATCATTTAGGAGCAACATACAATTTCCCAATATCAATGACATGTAGATATGAACGTAATAACCACAAGTGGTCCTCTCATGGAACCAACACCTAAACTGTTAGTGTGTCGGAACGTGATACCCGATCCAATATACATGTGTTGAAACGTGACTCCCGATCCAATATATGTGTCAAAACGTAACACCCGATCCAATATATGTGTCGGAACGTGACACCCCATCCAGTCAGCACAACCACAGTCACAATCACACCCATAATGAATAGTACTCATAGCTATACAATCAAGTAATAAGTTCATGGCATGTAATTGTTCATACATAATCATTTCATTAGATTTGATTCACATTCCCTATTCACATACATGCACGCATACAATAAAGCAATTAACCAGCATATATCACACAACAGGAAATCGAACCATCACCTACCTCGAAATCAAGCCTGAATACTCTTAAGGCACGTGATCCTTCCCTTTCCAGAGTCTTTCAACTCGTTCTTGATCTAAAACAAACAATTAATTCAAGGATCACTAAACAATGCCTAATTTACCTGGATAATAATAAAATTATTAACCCACGGCCAAACCAATGATTCTAATGTTCAACTAGGGATTTTCCCACCATTAACTTGAGGCAAAAATCCTCCCTAACTTTAATTACCTAAGATTCTAAGTTCTACGAATCAAAATACGGATTAGAGGAGTAATTAACTTACCCATAGCCCGAGAAATCGCGGTAATTTGATAAGAACTGCTCTGGGTCGTCCCTTAGCTCTGAAGAACGAAGTTTTGTAGAAAATAACATTTTTGGGGTTTTTCCCCAATTTAATTCGCGACTGGCCCGCCACGGTGGACCCCATCCCGTCACTGCGGCCCACCCTAGATGGATTAATCCCGCCCCAACAGCTTGCACGTAGACAGAGACTTGGAATTTGAGTTCCACGCTCCCATTTCACAACACACTTTCAAACCTGGACGTTCTAAAACTACCCTTTCACGCCAAGATCAGTTTCGAGAGTTTTATTTGCCCGAATTTGATTCCGTAAAGCTGTACATGCTCCATAATGTTTTGGTTATGCACTCATGTGATCAAACTCATAATTAAATCCCCCATCCATTACTTGATTGGCCTAGACCTCACCTGACTTAGATTTCATCTAAGTCTGGCCTAGGTTAGAAGTTTCCAAGTTACTACTCAGAAGTTTTCTGTCCCAAATTCCTTCCCCATTGGTTTTTCCATAACAACGGGAACATGTCGTTACAACTTAAGATAATTAACTGTTGATTATAATTTTAGTCAGATTATTTACATAAAAAATGTATTTTAATACAAAATATCAATTGATTTGAATTCAGTAAAAAGTAACCAAGTAAACATGATTTAACATTTTGTTAAATCTATAGAAAATGAAACTAGGGTATATGTGCTCCTCACAAGTTTTTAACACAGTAAACCTTATAACAGTTACCTTGTCTAGTGTTTAACATGTAAAGTCAGTAAGTTAGGTATCTTCTAAGTGATCGGTCATCCAAATATGGAATATCACCATGTAACTTGGTCGGTCTACGAGTGTGTCCTTTACTAGCCTTTACCCTTGACTCCATATTAGCCTTTACAAAGATGGTTCAAGCTATTAGACGACGGATTATCATGCCAAATCTTTGTTATTTAATCTCTTTTCCCATTCCTTATTTCCTTGGTCGGGTAAGTAGGAATAAGACAGATTCTAACATAGGCCTCCGTTAAAAAGTAATCAAAATGAAGAGATTAACAATATATGCATAAACACTATTCAAGAATTACTAATTATTGAGTCTACTTTGTTAATTACTCATAGTTCCCACAATACTAGTTGTGGATTTAGCTACTCATGTTTAGGTAATCACAATTCATATTAAGTTTGTTAAAATAAATCACGAACTTGTAATTAGAGTAATCGAAATTAGGAATCTTGAATTGACGAACAAAACCTATATTATAAATTGATGCTTCAAGAATTAAATGGACAAAATGTTCACCAAAATAATTCTCAAATCCAAAAACAAAGTATCAAATTGTCTAACTCTCAAAAATATAAAATAAATCATATATTTATAAACATCTAATCCTAAATAAAGTCAGAAAAGGAAACATAGGAATATTAGGCTCGACAATCAATCCTATGACTTGGTCCTATGAATTGTAGGAATTCCTATGGTTCTTAGAGACCTTTTGTCAAACAACAATTTTCTACGGGTATGTTCTATGACCCGAAGAACTTTGCTTGACCCGTCCTGGCATTTCGTAGTTTCAAGTACTACGACTCAATTTTTTGATCTTTCATACGACTCGAGCCTATGACTTGTAGAAGTTTCTACCGCTCGTAGTCTGGTCTTGTTCTTTTACACTTAACTCCAATTTTCACCGCTTCAGTCCACGACTCATTCCTACGACTCATTTAAAAGTCTACGACTTGTAGGTTGAGTCGTCAAAACCGCAAAAACTAATGTTTCACCTTTTTCCCTTCCCGACCTGTCAAAAATCTATTTTCGTACAAAATACAAGCAAATACCATTAAATCTAATAACAACTACTTAAGACACTCGCAAAAATCCAAGTTTAAAGCATTATAAGTACCGTAAATCTACTGTACATTAACACCTTCAACTTAAAATCATTGCTTGTCCTCAAGCAACACTACTAACTTTAAATGAAATGATGCAAAAGTAAACCCAAAACTCAAGCAATCACATACATTTTCCCAATAATCAGTCCTCTATTTTCATTTTTCAGCACAGTGTAATCATTAAGCCCAACAACAAGCTAAAACATGTGGATAAATTTATGACATAGACATACCAATAGATACATTCACATGCACAAATAATAATCACGAAGATACCAACTACTGACAATGTAACTTGTGCCCTCACTGCAAAGAAATCCCTTTGTTCACATAAATATTGATTTATAGTTCAATTTCAGAGACTCAATATACGTTCACTCTCACAATTGAATTCAATACAATACATGCACAATACCATATACTTGCCCTCATTTTCTATACTTAATACTCTGAAACCGTTCAGGCTTAGGGTTAGGTGTGGTGTATTTGGATTTTAAGTGACTTTTCCTCCCTCCTTGACCCTACAGTGGCTATTTTCGTCTTTTACAACCAATTTGGGGTATCACCTTAATTTTTCTTTTTTCGTCATTTTTCATTAAAGCTCGGGTGTGAATTTGACTTCCTTTTCTTTTTAATTTCATTTCAATTTTTTCTTCAACCTTTCATTTTTTAATTTTTTAATTTTTTTTATTCTGCCACACCATCCTATTTTTTTTGTCTTCTCAATACACAACTCTTTTCATACCCCTTTTTGTTGTTTTCCTCTATAGTAGACTTAGGCTTTTAGCCTGACTTGAGGTGCACGATATCCAAGGAAGGATGAGTGCAAAAACAAAGGTTTAACAATTATCACGGGGAAGGTGAATTGAGAAAATTGAAAGAATGGTCTAATTTTGGCTCAACAATTTGGATCGAAAGGAGCATTTTCATTTGGTTGGTTGTTTTTAGGCTTTAGTGGACTCAATTTCAACAACGTTCTATGATGCTGTCCTAATTAATAGTTAAATAATCCTAGCAAGACTAATGGGCCAAGTTTTAGACTGACTTATATTGTACGAATGAGAAATTAATCTCACACACACATGGCACATCATTTCACTACCAAAATTCAGTGTATCTGGTTCATGTTTGATTTTAAACCAAATTATCATATCAGTTCCTATCATGTCATGCAAAGATCCTACACAGTTGACTTACCAATCACACAGATATAGCACAAACACAAAATTTTGAGGGATATCAATTTAGTTACTGCCATTATGCTTTTGTATCTAGTGTACTTTTACAATCAACATCCTAACATGCCGGTTCAACAAAAATTAAATAGTTCTTGGGGGAAAAGAACACATGTAAGAAAACCCCAAGGCATGGTCCTAGTTTTAGGGTTATTCAGACTTCACCTTTCACACTCTTAACATATTCACCCACCCCCACATAAAAGATTGTTCAATGTCCCTAATGCATGAAAATAAAGATTCGAAGGTGAAGACAAATGTGTGGCGTCTAAACACCGAAGAGCTAGACAGAGTCATGTGGGTCCGCTGGTGGGGACCTCGATGCAACAATGTGTGCCTCCAAAGTGGAATGTGGGATGCCATTAGTAATGTCCACTGAAATAATATGAGGATAACCATTTGTAATGCTCCTCGAAGCCGATGCTCTGGCTTCCATTCCACATGCATTTCACAGCCACCCGAAGGGGGTTTGCATCACCAAATAAAGTAGCAACAACCTCATCTCCAGCCTCCATAGGTGAAGGATCCATAAGGAAGCAACTGCACCAGCCAATGCATCAACGTCAGCCCAAAGTCTGGCCAACTCAGTCTGGAACCTGCAAGATTTGCACTCGACATAGTCTGGGGCCGGGCTAGCATTCACAACTCAAAGACATATGATTAACGTTTCAAGGACACTTCATCTAATTCTAAGTGTCAACGATCACTAGTCAGTATAAAACCCAACTGAATGAGTTGGGGTCGAATCCCACAAGGAGTGGTACGTGTTTAAGATTCAATAGTAAAGTGTGAACATGGTCAAATCAGTCATAGGAATAGAAATTTTTGAATAAAGACATCATTCAAATTAGGGGGTGACACAATGTCACATGGGGGGGGGGGTGGTTTGAAATTATCAACTACAACAATAACAAACAATACGAAATAATAATAATGAGATTGGTTCTTGGGATGTGATTCAATTATAGGCTAATATAGAAAAATGGGCAATTGCAACTATTAGAAAATAGCTAGATATTAGTGAGTAAGCTAAACTATAGGGGAGGTAAACTTTCTCTCGAGCAATTTACCCAGAATCAAGTTGATTTCTCTCGAACATCGACAAGCATGCAAAATAAGAATAACCTACACTTTAGTTCATTCACTCTCTCGAGCTGAATGTGTGGAAAAGGGTTTAGGATTCACTCTCTCGAGCTGAACCCATAACAACCCAATACCCACAGACCATTAATCAATAATCTTAGTTTTAAAACCTCTCTCTTAAGCAAGCCAGAAACACAAGGGTAGAATTGCATTCGCAACTACGATTCTTAAATTAAACCATAATTAATGATTGAACTCACTTCTAAACAACATTTAAACTAACAATTAGCAATACCCATAAGCAAAATCAGCCCATAATCACATAATCACACCACAAGAATTGGGGTTTTAGCTAGACATTATAAAAAGATAAGAATAGTTACCAAATTGAGTTTCCATCAACTGGGTAAGATTGATTTCCTCTTTACAATGGTCCAAGTTGAAGAATCTCAAAGACCCACTTCCAATTTCTCAAAAGTGAAAAATTTTAATTCTTCAAAGCTAAGGAAAACTAGAGAAAACTTGTCTCACAGTTCAAAACTAAGAAAATTATGAACACATGCACTATTCATAATGAATAATGATACTAAACTAAATGTTCAAAAGTGTATTTATAGTCACTAAAAATGTGCTGCGAAGAGCCACACAACGCAGTTTGTCGGGCTCGCCGATCCACCTTTTAGTCAATTACATTGCCCTTCTGCCTTGGCCTTCAGCATCCTCAAGGTCTGTAACTTTGGGAGATCCGACATTGCATCGCGGAACCACTCGACGATCCATCGACTGATCCTTTCTCTCGGCAACTTGGTTTTTTTCTTCATGGCTTGACACACTGGAACTTTAGGCGGTCAAGCAGTTGTTCGGTTACTCGCCAAGTGGACTTGGCGATCACTATGCTTGCTTTTCTTCATTCTTTTAGCTCGCTTCGTTCCTTTTTGCACATTAGTGTCCTTGCTTTGTTCCATAATCCATATACCTGGCAATTAAGGGTTTTAGATTAGTTATTGGCACAAAATAAGCATTTGAGGACACTAAATCATTATGTATAAAGCCCTAAATGAGTCCAAATCTCGGACTCATCAACACCCCCAACTTAAACTTTTGCTTGTCCTCAAGTGAAACTCAAGTTCAGCAGTTCAAAAAGGATGTCTCAAGCAATGCTCCATAAGACTCAATCATGAATGCACACAACAAAACTCAACTTACTCGTACAAGGATCAATTGTACACTCAAAGATTCAAGTTGTGACTCACCATTATCAAGTTCACAATGCTTACTTCAAATGCAAGTTCAAGCTTAACAAAGGTACTTAAATGCCCTCACACAAAGATGATACCATGTTCACACACAATGGTTCAACACTTTATAGTTCCGGAATCACATACAACTCTCACACTCACAAAGATGAACACATGCATGACTTCACCCATAGGTTTGCCCTTATTTTTCCAATCAATATTCGTTTCAGCTCACTCAAGATAAAAATGGTTTTGGCTTGTAACGGGGCTGAGTGTAAAGGTATGGTCATTTAGGCTCAGTGGCTGCTATCCTCATGAAATGTGGTATGAACATCACTTTCTTTCCTTTCCTTCAACAATCTCATTCATGCTCAAATTTCACCCCATTATTCACTTTTCATGGAATACCGGACACTCTATTTCTTTTGCAACTTTCACAACTTTATTTCACAACTTTTTTGTTCTTTTTCTTTGTCATTTTTCTTTTTTTTTTTTTTTTTTTTTTTTTTTTTTTTTTTTTGT
>JAJOOH010013406.1:0-29909 GCA_029582605.1 Solanum gracilifrons
AATACATAGATTATGAATTAGAAAGTGAAGATAGCATATATGAAATATCAGAAAACGAAATAGATAACAATATAGAAATGGAATCAGATAATGAATTCTATAATATAACAAATGACTAAAACAGATATACAAATAATAATTAAAGAAGAACATCAAGACGAAGAATCTTTAGAACAAAAGATAATATTTGATAATAGTATGTTTGAACAAATAAAAGGAAAAGAATTAGACCTAAGCGTAGCAAAAATATTCGAAATACCAACAATAAGAAACTGGTTTAAAAAACAAAAAGAAGAATATTATGTAGTATTGACTTGATATTTCACATTGCAAGTTATTTTTTCTTTAATTAGACTTGATAGATTATCCTCTTGTCAAAAATTTATGACATTATATTTATAATATTGATCTTTTTGTAAATATGTATTTTATGATGTGCATAGAATCTTGTGCTTTAAATTTTTCGTATTAATTTAATTAATATATACTAATTTAAAAACACAAATCAATTTTTTTATAATATTAGTTAAGAACATGTGTCTGTTGATTAATATATTTTCAAAAGACAATATATATTTTAAACATTTAACTCAATATTATTTAAAAAAGTCTCTTATATGTCTAATATAAATTTATAATTTTAGATAATTAACTTTTATTCTTACTACGCTACGTAATTGTTAGGACGGTAATTACAACCCTGGTAATTACATCAATTTCAATTATCTAAGTGTTTTCAAACGGACCCTTAGTGTTTTTTTTAGAATGACCATATTGCGCCACATTGAAAGAGGAGAAATATATCCAATTGGTAACACCTCGCAAATTCTAAGCTAAGACCGAATCATTTCTCGTATGTACGGAGATTCATATTTGAGGATTCTAATTTTTATATAGTTACTGAGGTCAATTTGTTAGTGTGTAAAGAGATTTGGAGATGAATTAAGGTTATAAGAACCCTCTAACACAAAGTTGAGTTGAAAGTTTCTTTAGCGGTTGCGTTTCTATACATAATTTTACTTGGATTAACTGTAACACCCCAAAACAAAAATCAAACTAAGACTCGAACCATCCTTCCTTGTGAGTAGGATTTTACAGAGGAAATTTGAATTTCTTGAGTGCTAAGGTCACTAGATGTAGCACCTAGAGTTCCAAGAAGAACTAAAGAGAGTTCATTCAAATCATTCCTAAGTTTCTTTAAGCTTTGGGTCAAATTCAAACAATATTAAATCTCATTACAAGATGAGTTAGGTGGGCAACAAGGTACTCAATGAAAGGTCTTTGAATTATCTTTCCAACGCCACCGAGTTTGCTAAGTTTCAAGGTTGGATGAGTGATATATACCCTTTGGAAGTCAGGCTGTCCAAATAAGGAAAGTTACTCGAAAATAGTAAGGGGTATTTTGCTCTTTTCCTTACCCAATCAAATTTTATTCATTTTTAGTAAGGTTTTAAGTGTCTAATCCAATTAGGTTAAATTTTATAATCCTAATATATGCCTAGGATTTTAGTTGAGAGTTTAAGAAGAGAAAAAGAAGAGAAAAGAGGAGAAAAGAGGAGAGGATCAAGGCGTTCGTTGAGGTTCTTGAGTTTTGTTGTGGATTTTCGCCATGGGTTTGATCCTTAAGAGGTATGTAAGCTTCCATAATGTTGGGTTTGTTCTTCCACATGGAAATCATGTTATTTTCATCGCAAATTTCATTCTTGAAGTTGAAGGATTAGAATTCTTGATAAGTGTTCTTGATGTTCATTCTAGATCTTGTTTTGATGAATTCTTAAGATGAAAGTGAGTGTTTTGAGGGCTATATTGAGTGTATTAGAGTGTACTTATGTTGAGTAATCGAATCCAAGTTATTGGGGAAGAAACCGTTCGATTCTATGCGAGTTAGGGTGAGAAAATGAGAAAGGAAATTCGTTGGGTTTTCTGGGCTGGGGCCTGGCACGCTGCGCTAGCCAGTGCGCCCCAAATTATGTTCTGTAGTTTAGGGGCTGGCACCCCACGCCACTCAGTGTGTCAGGGTCTCCTGCCCCGTCCAGTTTGCAGTTGGTTACTCTGTTTGAGTTCTTTTAAAGTGTCCCTTCACTCATTTTTTATTCTTAACACTCTAAACTACTTCTAAACACCAAGAAATCATTCATAAAATGAATAATAACCTTGAATTCATAATTCAACATTCAAGGTAGAGTTAAGAGTTAAGTCTTGAGAGTTTTTTTTAATATTCTAAGAAAGTCCCTTTGAGTCTTTTGAGGAGTCTTCTACAATTTCTAATAACTTGTTTCAAGACTCGAGCAAGTGAGTATGAGAGTGAGGAGAATGTATTCATGAATCTACTTTATCATCACGAGATCCTTCATATCATGAAACATAACTCTTGAATTCATAATTGACATTCAAAAGAGAGTTAAGAGTAGAGTTTCAAGAAAGTCTTTGATTTCAATTGTGAATCCTTTGTGATCAACTATCGATTTGAGATAAGCTTTGAGGAAATAAGTATGAGAATAAGAAGAGTCGTATACATAAGTTACTTATTGACATTTTAGCCATTGAGTCGAGTCGTTCATGCCCTTAACTTCCGCATGAACTCCATCAGTTGAGTACCTTTAAGAGGAGTAGTATCTTCAAGTTCTATGTCTTGAGTATTCAGTTCTTAAACCCTTTGAGATTATATTTCTAAATCATGAGACTACTACATGTTACCCATGAAGCCTTGAGTTGAGTTGTTCATGCCCATAACTCCGCATGAACCCTATAAGTCGAGCAGTCTTGAGATGAGAAGTATATTTGAGTCCTTGAGTTGAGTAGTTCATGCTCATAATTCTGCATGAACCCTCTGAATTGAGCATTCTTGAAATGAGTAGTATTATTGAAGTTGTTGAGTTTCAAGTATTGAGTTCTATCCATCGTTATTGAAAACCTTGAATTGAGTCGTTCACGCCTATAATTCGGCATGAACCTTATTTTAAGAAGTCTTTTACAAATGCTTTAAACTTGTTTTAAAACTTGAGTTTTGAGTTGAGTAAAGAGTAAAGAGTGAAGTTCATTTCTTTAAAAGAGTATATGGGGCCTATGTATTCCCAAAGAGTAAATGTTTTCATATTTAATCAAATCAAGAAAGGAAACACCGATTTCCAAAAGAGCCTTTGAGCTAGTTTTCAGTAAAGAGAAAATGCTTTCATATTTAAGATATAGAGGAAACACTGATTTCCTAGAGAGCCTTTGTGCTAGTTTTGAACAATTATCTCAAACCACAGAAACAGTTATGTCTTTAAACATATGAGCTAGTTATATTTTGGGAGTAATATTGAGCACCGATATGGGGGAGAGTTCAGACAACTCACAGCCCCCATAAACCGTGTAGCCAGCATGGGTAGAAAAGGGTCATACTTTTTAGATGATTCCTTAGTGCTTTTTAGCATAGACTAGTGGATCCACGTAGTAGTTAGGTTATATACCCCCGTCAAGGTATAGGACGACCCTGGCAGCGTGAGGTAAAACGTTGTATCATCACATAGCTCACTGTGATGGTTGTCGGTTAGAGAACCTCCCACAGTTATATATTGTATTCTTATATACATAGAGTTTACGTTATATTTTCATATATAAGCAAAGTTTATCTTGTATCCTTGCATACAACAGAGTTATTTTGTATTTTCAATACATTCAGTTGTTTTCTACTATTTTAAAAGCTTTCCATATATTTTGCATTGGTATTGTTGCTTTATATTGAGTTGAGTATTCAGAGTTGAGTATACAGAGTTGAGTATGTAGACTTGAGTACTCAGAGTCGATTATTTGATAATTGAGTCGAGCCTTATTTCACTGAGTTGAATAGCTTATTGTTGAGTTGAGCCTTATTTCACTGATTGAGTTGAGTATCTTAATCTTGAGTTAAGTTTAGTTGAGTGAGTTGAGAAGAGGTAAGTATGTTTCTTTTCCACCAGTTCAAGCTTATGTTTATGCTTTAAAATTCCCCTTACATGCTCGTACATTCCATGTACTGCCCCATTTGGCCCATTGCAGATACAAGTACTTAGTTGATACCATATTTAGTTCGAGTTAGCTATTGTGACCCTCATTGCTTCCAAAGGGTTCCACTTGTACCTTCAGTTATATCAGTTGTTAGGATGTCGTGGGTCTTGTCCTGACTTCCATCTTTTTCATTTAGAGGCTTCATAGATAGACAATAGAGTTTCAGAAGTATATTCATTTATTTTGTTAACTGTTTTAAAGACTTATGTTGTTATTTTTTGGCGAGTTTAATATATTATTTTTATTCAGTTTGTAAGCTTTGTATGCTTGAGTTAGTCTTCCGCTTCTAATCAGCCAGGATGAGGGTTTGCTTGGGACCATCAATGGTTACCGAGTGTCTGCCACATCGAGGGTGTAGGCTCGGGTCATGACAAACTAGGGTGTCTATGAAGCCGTGTCGGTAGGATCTTGTTTATGGTTGTGAGGTCCCCACTTCTATAAATAAGTGACTAAACAATTATGAATAGTTTCCCTTATTTCATACTCTTAATCGTGCAATAGATATATGTCATAGAGATTTATTTATACTCGTGCTTTTCTCAGATTCATTCGACCACCCATCATACTAGAGGTGGTTGAACAGAAAAGTCAGTCCTTTATCGATGAGTTGTTCTTAGCAAGAGTTTTGAGGAAGTCATGAAACTCCACAAGGGCTTGAGAGAAGCTCATATGTGAGTTACGTATTGAGTTTCGAAAGAATGCACCCATAATTATATGAATCGTGCGTTTGAGCTAAAAAGCAAGTTGTACTCTCTTCCGTAAGCCTTTTTTCAGCTGAGATCCTTATGAGGAGGTATGTTTAGAGCTTGGGTAATATTTTCACCCCAAAGCTTAGCATGAGTTACGAGATCATGAGCAGTAGTAGTGAAAGAGCCCAGAGTTAGAGGAAAGTATGCATAGGTTTAGTGATCCAAGAAAGGGAGATAGAGTATATATTTGTTAACCAGAATAAAGTCGATGTTGATGTGCCATTGTATTAGAGGAGACTAAATTCATGTGTTGAATAGAAGCACAGAGTATTCATAAAGTGATAGATCTAGGCTAGGCTTATGATTTGTTTGAATGGGTCATGATGTTCAAAAGGTTATATAACTGATCAAGTAATGAGCTATAGTATATTAGGCGAGCAATCATACTGATATTCAGGTTTAGTAATAAACATTAAGCTTGAATTTGAGATGAGTGTCATGATCAAAAGAATGGCAACATGAGGGTGATGATGCTAGTCTTGAGATTGTATCTAGAAGACTTAACATAGAGTAGGTGAGAAATTGAGATGTTAGTTGTAATAAATATGAGTAGTACAAGTGAGAGACCCTAACCTTTAGATAAGGGCAGTGAAGTGTGGCTAAGTCACAAGAGTAACAAGAGCATTAAGAGGTGTACCGAGAGGATAAGTAATCAAAAGATGTTAAGAGAAGCACCTTAGAAAGAGGTCTTAGTACCTGCTTATGGAGAGTTTGGTAGTCATGAGATAAGCTTCTCCTGAGTGTTAGAGTAAAAGAGGATGTAGACAAGTTTAGAGATGATTGAATAGGTCCATAACTTTCGAGTGTCAGCTGTAGACCTAAGGAGGAGATGACAAGATAATAAATCAAGTCAAGTGTTTGAGAGTAATATAGTAATGAGTTCCAAATAGTTTGGGGGATATATTTTTAGAGGTCTTTTTAGTAATGGAGTGATGTTAGAAAGAGGAGGTTGATGTTCTTATCGTGATAGTGATGGTGTGATAAATCCATCTAAGGTTATAAATGAGGAGGAAAAGGAGGATGAGGTTTTACTATGAGAAATAGTTAAATGAGAGCCCTTAGTTGGTTCTGAAGGAGTTGGTTAATAGGAGTCCATGGAGTTTTTAGAGTACTAAGCTTGAATGTGGTGTTGTTAAATATTAGATGGATCTTGATATGAGCCCAATGTGGTGGTAAAGAGTAATAGTCTTGGGATGAGATTCCCTGTAGAGAGGTATAGAACCAAAACTTAAGGATTTGGGTTAAGCTTGAATATAGTAAGAGCATACCATTATACTCAGACCTTAGTAAGAGTAACCCCATTCCATACCTAGTCCAGCTGTCATTTGAGGACGAATGATTCCAAGGGGGAGTTATGGTAACACCCCAAAAAATTCTTCAAACTGAGACTAATTTCTTGAGTATTAAGGTCACTAGATGTAGCACCTTGAGTTCCAAGAATAACTAAAGAGAGTTCATTCTAGTCATTCCTAAGTTTCTTTGTGTTTTGGGTCAACTTCAAATGACCATAACTCTCAATACATGATGCGTTAGGTGGGCTAAAAGGTATCCAATGAAAGGTCCTTGAATTTTCTTTCCAACGCCACTGAGTTTTCTAAGTTTCGAGGTTGAATGAGTGGTATTTACCCTTTTGAAGTTAGGTTGTCCAAATAAGGAAAGTTACCCGAAAATAGTAAGGGGTATTTTGGTCTTTTCCTTACCAAATCAGATTTAATTCATTTTTGGTAAGGTTTTAAGTGTCTAATACTATTAAGTTCAGCTTTATAATCCAAATATACTCCTAGGGTTTTAGTTGAGAGTTCAAGAAGAGAAAAAGAAGAGAAAAGGGGAGAAAAATGGAGAGCATCCAGGCGTTCGTCGAGGTTCTTGAGTTTTGTTGCAGATTTTCGCCATTGGTTTGATCCCTAAGAGGTATGTAAGCCTCCATAGTGTTGGATTCATTCACCCACATGTCAATCATGTTATTTTTAGCACAAATTTCATTCTTGAAGTTGAAGGATTAGAGTTCTTGATAAATGTTCTTGAAGTTCATTCTAAATCTTATTTTGTTGGATTTTTTATGAATACCTGAGACGAAAGTGAGTGTTTTGAGGGCTATATTGAGTGGATTAGAGTGTACTTATGTTGATTAATCGAATCCAAGTTATTGGGGAAGAAATCGTTCGATTCTAGGTGAGTTATGGTGAGAAAATGAGCAAAGAAATTCGTCGGGTTTTCTGGGTTGATGCCTAGCGTGCCGCGCCAGCCAGTGCGCCACAAATTATGTTCTATAGTTTAGGGGATGGCTCCCCGCACCACTCAGTGCGCCAGGTTCGCCTTCCCCATCCAGTTTGCAGTTGGTTGCTCCATTTGAGTTCTTTTAAAGTGTACCTTCACTACCTTTTTATTCTAAACTACCTCTAAACACATAGAAATCATTAATAACATGAATCATAACCTTGAATTCATAATTTAACATTCAAGGTAGAGTTAAGAGTTAAATCTTGAGAGTTCTTTGGAACATTCTAAGAAAGTCCCTTTGAGTCTTTTGAAGAGTCTTCTACAATTTCTAATAACTTAATTTAAGACTCGAGCAAGTGAGTATTAGAGTGAGAAGAATGTATTCATGAGTCTAATTTATTATCATGAGATCCTTAATATTATGAACCATAACTCTTGAATTCATAATTCTCATTCAAGAGAGAGTTAAAAGTATAGTTTCAAGAAAGTCTTTGATTTCAATTGTGAATCCTTTGTGATCAACTATCGATTTGAGCTATGTTTTGAGGAAGTAAGTATGAGAATTAGAAGAGTCGTATACATGAGTTTATTATTGATATTTTGACCTTTGAGTCGAGTCGTTCATGCCCATAACTTCCGCATGAACTCCATCAGTTGAGTACCTTTGAGAGGAGTAGTATCTTCAAGTTCTATGTCTTGAGTATTCAGTTTTTAACCCCTTTGAGATTATATTTATAATCATGGGACTACTACATGTTACCCATGAAGACCTTGAGTTGAGTTGTTCATGCCCATAACTCTGCGTGAACCTTATAAGTCGAGCAGTCTTGAGATGAGAAGTATCTTTAAGTCCTTGAGTTGAGTAGTTCATGCTCATAATTCCGCATGAACCCTCTGAGTTGAACATTCTTGAAATGAGTAGTATCATTGAAGTAGTTGAGTTCCAAGTATTGAGTTCTATCCATGGTTATTGAAAACCATAAATTGAGTCGTTCACGCCCATATTTTGATATGAACCCTATTTTAAGAAGTCTTTTACAAATGCTTTAAACTTGTTTTAAGACTTGAGTTTTAAGTTGAGTAAAGAATAAAGAGTGAAGTTCATTTCTTCAAAAGAGTATATGGGGACTATGTATTCCCAAAGATTATATGTTTTCATATTTAATTTAGAAAGGAAACAACGATTTCCAAAATAGCCTTTAAGCTAGTTTTCAGTAAAGAGTAAATGCTTTCATATTTAAGATATAGAGGAAACACTGATTTCCTAGAGAGCCTTCGGGATAATTTTTGAGCAATTATCTCAAATCACTGAAAGAGTTATGTTTTTAAACATATGAGCTAGTTATATTTTTGGTATAATATTGAGCACCTATATAGGGGAGAGTTCACAGTACTCACAACCCCCATAAATCGTGTAGCCAGCATGGGTAGAAAAGGGTCATACATTTTAGATGATTCCTTAGTTCTTTTTAGCATAGACTAGTGGATCCACTTAGTAGTTAGGTTCTATACCCACATCAAGGTATAGGAAGACCCTGGCAGTGTGAGGCAAAACATTGTATCATCACATAGATCACACTGATGTTTGTTGGTTAGAGAACCTCCAACAGTTATATATTGTATTCTTATATACATAGAGTTTACCTTGTATTTTCATGATGGGTGATTATCATGTCTAGCTAGTGTTGACACCCAATTTTGATCGACCTTTAACCCCTTTTTGGGAATGCTATTCGATTAAATACATATTTTTTAAATATATTTCGAGTATAAAATTTTAGTCGATTTTATCTAAAAATTGTACATTTTAGTATGTATGCTTTACAAAATTATTGTAAATATTATTGATTTTTTCTCTTAAGTTATTTTTATAATCGATATTTTGAACTCGAAATATTTATTTTACTTATTTATTTTAAGATATGCTTAATTTAGGTGAAAATATTTTAATATATGTAGTATTTCATTAATCGAGTAGCATCTCCTTAAGTTTCCATTAAATCATTTAAATCGTAGCCCTATTTATTCAATTTTATTTCAAATCTAGCCCATTTTCCTATTCAATATCATTTCAAATCTAGCCTTCTTAAACCAATTGCTATTTCAGCTATAGCCTTTATGAACCCAAAGCTGAAAACCTCAGCTTTTAATCTAAACTTTTTATCTCTTTTATTCAATCTTATCCCTTCATCTCTTTCGAAATCGAGGGTCCAGATCGAATCTACCCTTTTTCCTATTTTTAAACAAGACTCCTAACCCTAGAACATTTTATGATCCCCTCTTCTTCCTCTCTAAGATCAGCCGCCTCTCCCTCTTATCATTTCCCTTCGTTCTCTCCATTTTTTTTGGCGGGACAACCACCAATGAGGCCGGCAGCTGCTGGCCTCCATCGTTTCTCCATCCGCCTCCTCCCTTCTCCTCCTCTCCTCTCCGCCTCTTTTCTCTCTTAGGCGCTCGCTGCCTCTGCTCCCTTTTTTCGGTGACAACAGCTCAACGAGGCAAACAACAGTCTCATCTCCGTCCAGCGAGCCGCCAGCAACACTGGCAGCAACTCCAGCCAGCGAGGACAGCCACCAGCAGCGAGCAGCTCCGAGAAACAGCAACAACGGCTAGCAGCAGCTCGAGAAACCAGCAGCAACAGCTGCTTCGACCAGCAGCTCCAACGCCTTCTTTCCCTCTCATCTCCCTCCGCCTCTCCTTCCCTTCTCCCTTTCTCTTCTCTTTTCTCTCCTCTCTTCGCAGGAACACCACTAGTAGCAGCCGGACAGCAACTCCAGCAGCTGGCAGCACTCTGACCAGAATCAACAGCAGCTCCGGCGAGAGTTCCCCAGCAAAGTCGTCATTCTGTCGCGCCCTGTTTTTCGCAAAACGGGTTTTGGTGCACGACCTAACAACTTTTTTGGGCTTTGATGGATTGAATAGTCGCCACCTAACGAATTAAGGCACGTTAGGGCACCTATCTAACCTAAACTAATTCTAGCTAAGGTCAACAAACCAAAGATCAGGGTAAGGGTTCAAATTATCTCGAGGGGAAGGTATTAGGCATCCCTCGAGGTCCATAAATGTGGGTCCCGACCGTGTCTCATGCATTTTATGTGGGGGTTACGAGTAGCATTTAAGGTCACTTCATTTATTATTTTTTAATTAGCATGATGAATAGGTGATAACTATGATTAAACAATTATGATTAATTGAATTATCTACTTTATTAATTAAGCATGCAAGACTAGGTGATGTAATAAACAAGAAATAAATATTTAAACAATTAATAAAAGAGGAGCGAGGAGACAAAAATTGCACAATCAAATAGAATAAACAATTCATATTTTTGTTTAAGCTACCCCAAATAAATATAATAATAAACAAATAAAGGGACAAAGAAAAGGGAGACTCTGAAGGACTTTAGGATCAGCACTCGACTTTATCTCAGTGTTTTTGATAATTTTGTTATATAATAGAGCTTATGCCTATAGGATTTCAATTAATATAATTTGCACTTGGGTTAGAAATCATAGAAGTCATGTTCACAGGCGTTGTCAAATAATCTCCAGTATGTCAAACAACTGAAATACTCTGATATGCACTTTTCTCTGCCACCCTTAATATTAGTTAATAACCGTAATCTTCCATTCGTAATAACTTGTTGCTTTGCCACTTAAAATAAAACAGTAACTATTTTCTGCATGTCTTTTAAAATCTGCTACTTTAAGTCTGCTTTCTTAATTAAATACTGATTGAAATATTTTAGTCTCTATACTAAATAATTGTGTGGCCACCTAAAAAAAATGATTTCTGCAATATGTTATAGTTTTCTGCCCCGAACAGTTCCTATTTGAATTAAGTAATTTCTGCATTAAAATAAGGTGTCTAGCTATTTAAAATAAGTTAATGTCTTCACCAGTACGTTAATTAGCAATAATATAATCAAGTTCTGTAACTAATAGATTGTTTTTCTACTAATGTAATGTTTTCTTTCCCTCCTTAAAATCCAAATAATATTTGTTTTGTGCATTTATAATGCTTTTCGTCTCTTCCAATTTTATTGTTAATGAAGTTGTGCGTGCACACATTAAGCATGAGACTTTTTCACAATTTTATGTGCGTTTGCTAGCATGCTAAATAAAACCTAGAGGCCTATGTGAGACCTTATGTGCTAAATGATTGTCCGACTTGTTTGACTTGGTGTCTAGGTAGGCCTATTATATTTTATCTTTGTCTAAATTCACCTTAATAGCAGTCCAATGCCTCTTGGACCTTACGTGGGGACGCTAGACACCCTTTTAGAGACGAAAAGCATGTAGTGGTGGGGTAGGGGTAGTTTAGGCCCTATGGATATGATGACATCGACTCAGGCTTAAAGCGACAAACCTTGGTTTTGTCAGTCCCTATACGGAAGCCTATCGAAACACTAAAATAAAGTCGAGTGCTGATCCTAAAGTCCTTCAGAGTCTCCCTTTTCTTTGTCCCTTTATTTGTTTATTATTATATTTGTTTGGGGTAGCTTAAATAAAAATATGAAATGTTTATTCTATTTGATTGTGCAATTTCTGTCTCCTCGCTCCTCTTTTATTAATTGTTTAAATATTTATTTCTCATTTATTACATCACCTAGTCTTGCATGCTTAATTAATAAAGTAGATAATTCAATTAATCCTAATTGTTTAATCATAGTTATCACCTAATCATCATGCTAATTAAAAAATAACAAATGAAGTGACCTTAAATGCTACTCGTAACCCCCACATAAAATGCATGAGACACGGTCGGGACCCACATTTATGGACCTCGAGGGATGCCTAATACCTTCCCCTCGAGGTAATTTGAACCCTTACCCTGATCTCTGGTTTGTTGGCCTTAGCTAGAATTAGTTTAGGTTAGATAGGTGCCCTAACGCGCCTTAATTCGTTAGGTGGCGACTCTTCAATCCATCAAAGCCCAAAAGAGTTGTTAGGTCGTGCACCAAAACCAGTTTTGCGAAAAACGGGGCGCGACAGCTAGACAACAAATAATACACGAATATTCCTGAAGGATTTAAAAGGTTTTAAAGTGATTCCATTGAATAGTACCCCAAATGATTGTGAGATCGCTTAACATAAAGATCAATTTTGATCTGAGTGAAATGGTTGTAAAATATCATGTCATAGTGTAGTTGGTTCACTTATGTATCCTGCTATTATTATTATTATTATTATTATTATTATTATTATTATTATTATTATTATTATTATTATTATTATTATTCATGGTATAATAATTTTATCAATATGCATGTAAAATATAACACTTCTTTTATTAAGTGGAGATATTAAAGTGAATCAAATATTGATACAAGTTATTCATTCTAATAAATCGTATCAAGGTTTATTGATTATGAAATTGCAATAAATTATTTGATTATATAAAGTTTGATCTCAAGAAAGTTATACGTTTTCATGTGGAAATATTTTCATATCAAATCATTCCACAAGACAATTAATTTTATTGAAACTTTCCATCAATACTTGGTTGTTGCTACTAATAAGTCAAACAAGTAATTTATCTACGATGACAAGATCACAAACCGAGTGATTTCCAAGAATGTATTTGATCAAAATCAATAACTCAACACATCTAGAAAATATGTGACATTTCTTTGAAAAGATATAGTCCAACAATATTATATGAAGACATTGATGCATGTATAGCTCAACAAAGAGAAGGACACATCAAAGAAGACTAAACAAAACATATTTCATCAAGGTTCTTCTTCTTATTCATGATCTTCAAAAGAAGGATGTAGCCAATTTTTAACACTTCGTATTCACCAAGGCATTATCAACTTCAAACTTTGAGAAGCCGAAATATAAGATTGGAATGCGTCATCTTCGAGTTGTTAAGGGATGTTTTAATTGGGTAGGGGGGGTATAATACGGGCTGCACTCTTTTTCCCTTAGGCGAGGATTTGTCCCACTGAATTTTCCTGGTAAGGTTCTTAATGAGGCAGCTACCAATGTGTATTACAACTTACAAGACATGTGTACTCTTTTTCTTTAACTAGGATTTTTTCCATTGGGTTTTTCCTAGTAAGGTTTTAACGAGGCAGATTATAAATCAAGACATAAGCATCCAAAGAAAGCATTACGGACAACTATGTATACTAGAACTTTTACTAGATTTGTGCTCTTACATGGACATCCAAATGGGAGAGTTATAAATAATTTATTTGTAGATGTCAAGTGATAACATCAACTTGCTACTATAGCAATATGTATTTGTGGATGTTATGTGATAACATGACCTTGGTACTTGTAACACCTCGATCTTAGAAAGAGCTAAATTTAGAAAGAGCTAAACTAGAAATAGCTAAATTGAAAATTGGGGAAGTTAGTCTTCAATTGTGAGTTTTGAGTCAACTTGAAATGACCATAACTTTCAATACAGGATGAAGTTATGTAACACCCCGTATCCAAAAAGGGAAATGAAACCAATTCTGGTAAGTTGCAGGTTCCATCCACGCAGGCCAACCACGACCCATGGGTTGAACCACAGACCATAGGTGGGTCCGTGGATAGGGTACCCAAAGTAGGTTGTCCAGGAAGGAACGACGACTGGACCTACGGACCGTCGGTGGGTCCACCGTATATGGTATAAGGGTCTGTAGGTAGCCCAAAATATCTGTACTTAGTGATGATTGACCAGGACAAACCGTGGGTCAGTCAACGACCCATGTCTCCTATTAACATCACAGCCTTACCCTCTTTGCTTAATAGACAAGACAACCCAAATACAAATAAACTCATCCTATTTCTCATGTTAGCAACCATCTCTGTAGCATAGCTGGATAGTTGAGTGAACTTGAGGATGTACTTATGTACACTCATGGATTCCTGCTTAAGAGTGAGGAATTATGTTACCTTTGCTTCTCTTAGTTCACGAGGAAAGAAACGCCCCATGAAAGCACCTTCAAGCACAGGCCAAACCACAATTGGTGCTCCTTCAGCTCTACTCTTCTTCCATTGGTCAAACCAGATTCTAGAAACACCCTTCAATTGGTATGCAGCTAGTTCCACGCGCTCAGCATCAGCAACATCCATAACATCAAAAACCTTCTTCCGCTTTTCCACAAAGTTTTTCGGATCCTTAGTGACACTAGAACTGGTGATATCTAGAGGATTTATCCTTGAGAACTCACAGATTCGGGATGTATCAGCCACATCCTATCGATCCCCTCTCTGTTGACCAGTTTGGTTGGCCACTACTTGACTGAACATCCGGATAACATCCCAGAACTCAACATTAGTGACCTCTCCTTGGGTTGCACTTTCGATGCATTGGGGACCCTTTGATTGTAACACCTTGCTACTTGAAAGAACTAGAAGGAGCTATGATGAGTCCACAATTTGGAGTCATTTAGGGCTTGATTTTAGTAGATTTAGTGTCCCAAAATGCATATTTTGTCTCAATAACTGATGTAAATATTTGAATTTTAGGTATTTGAACTTAGGGACAATGCATGGACACTATGGAGCAAAAAGAAACAAGGAAGCTGGAAGAACGAAGAAAAGAAGACCTGAGGATCGCCTAAACCATTGTGGGAGTCGCCGAATGGCCTTAGTCTCGCCTAATGTTCCAGTGTGCCAAGCTTTGAAGGAGAAAATCGAGTCGGCGAGATAAATGAGCAGTCAGTGAGTCGCCGAACGATTCTGTGGTATAGTACTCCATCGCTCAATGTTACAGACCTTGAAGTTGCTAAAAGACAATGCAGAAAGGCTATGAACCAAACCAAAGGGCGGATCGCCGAGTGGATTGGCAATCCCAACTAACTGTGCCAAGTGATCTTTCACAACACACTTTTTGACGACTATAAATACTTGTTTGAATTTTTAGTTTAGTATGCAATTTTTATGTTTTACATTTCAGAAACCAATTTTTAGAATTACTCAATTTTAGAACTTAGTTTTTGGGAGATAATTCTCCTTAGCTTTGAAGAGTTGAAGATTTCCATTTTCTAAGCAATTGGAAGTGGGTATTGAAGATTCTGTATCCTTGACATGTGTAACAACAATATTTATCGTACCCATTTGATGGAAACACTTTTCGATATCGATTTCTATCTCTTTACTATGTCTAGCTAAAACCCCAATTCTTAGGGTATGATTTTGTGAATATGGGTTGAATTTACTGATGGGTATTGCTAATTGATTATTTATTGACTGTGTAGAAGTGATTCCGTTCAATAGTTGTGTTTGAATTTAATGGGGTTGTAGTTGCAAATATAATTTTATCTTCGTATTTTTTACTTGCTCAAGAGAGAAGTTTTAAAACCAAAACTACTATATCGATAGTCTGTGGTTATTTGGTTGTCGTGGATTCAACTCGAGAGTGTGAATCCTAAACCCTCTCCCACACATTCAGCTCGAGAGAGTGAATGGACTAAGGTGAAGGCTGTGCTTCATTGCTTCTTATCGGTGTTCGACAGAAACCGATTATATTCGGGGAAAATTGTTCGAGAGAAAATTTACCCCCACTAAAGTCTAGCCTAGTTACCAATTTGTAGTGAGTTACTATCACTAGCATTTACCCGGTTGTGTATTTTAGGCCATATTCCTATCACATCCCAAGAATCCCATCTCCATATTTGCATTTGCATTTTAGTTGATAATTGCTTACAAAACCCCCTTTGATAATTGACACTTGTGTCACTCTTTTAATTTATCATGTTTTTCTTCGTAAATGTCTATAGCTATAGTTGACTTGAGCATGTTTATGCTTTTCTATTGATTCTCGGGTACTAACCACTCCCTGTGGGAACGATCCCAACCCTTGGTTGGGTTATATTACTACTCACGATCATTGGCACTTGAACTGAAAGTATTGTCCTGATACATGAGGTCAAGCTAAAATTAGAAAGAGTCATTTTTGGAAAGAATGAGAAATCTAGAAAATTGGTTAAGCTATGTTAAGTTTGGGTTTTTGGTCAACTTCAAACGACCATAACTCCTAGCTCATGGAGAATTAGGTGTGCTACAAGATACCATAGCAAATATCTTTGAATTATCTTTCCAACTCTCCTAAGCTTGCTCAATTCCGAGTTCGTATGAGTGAGATATGTCCATTTGAAGTTGGGTTGTCAAGATAAGGAAAGTCAAAACAGGATTTTAGAAGGGCATTATGGTCTTTTCTCACCCAATTAATTAATTTCATTTTGTGTAATTAAGTTGGGGTCTAAACTTATTGGATTCAGTTTACGCTTTTGAAAACTAAGTTAGGGTTTTGACAGAAGAGAAAAGAAGAGGAGAAGAAGCAAAGAATCGTCAAATTCTTGAAGCTAAGATCGTAGATTTCGTCAAGGGGTAATCCCTACAAGGTATGTGATATCACATAGCATTGGGATAGTTCACCCAAGCGCCAATTATAATTTATTTCAGCGAATTTATGTTCTTGAAGGTTTAAAAATTGAGTTCTTGATAGGGTTTGTTGAAGTTCTATTGAGTTCTTGATTTGTTGAAGTTGTTGAGGAGTTGTTGATTCAAATTCATGAAATTAGGTTTCGTTTGGAGTAGATTCTTGCATATTTTGGTTATGTAGTCGAATCTAAGTGTTTGGGGAAAGAACCAAGTGAATCTAGAGGGTTTAGAGTTGAAAAACGAGCAAGAAAAATCGGGGATTTTCTGGGCAGGGGCTTAGGGTGTCATGCCTCTCAGAGAACCCAACTTGAGAGTCTAAAGTTTGGGCTCGGGGCACCGTGCCACTCAGAGAGCCCCAACCCAAACTCTAAAGTTTGGGCTCTGGCCCTCCGCGCCACTCAGAGCGCCAGGGACGCCAGGTCTTCTATTTTTCCCCACTTCTTTTTGTACTAGTTCCCTAGTAACATAGCTAAGTTTCCTAGTTGATTCCTACACTCTAAGGTACGTCTAAACATCATGAAATAATCCATAAACATGAGATCATGAGCCTTGAATCCATAATTCAATTCAAGGAAAGTTAAGAGTCAAGTCAAGAGAACTTCATAGAGTTTTCCAAAAGTCTTTTACAAACATTTTAACTTTGTTTTAAGGCTTGAGTTTTGAGTTGAGTAAAGAATAAGAGTAAAGTTCATTTTGTCAAAGATTATACAGGAATTAAGTATTCCCAAGAGTTGAAATGTTTTCACATTTAAACAAGAGAGGAAACACTGATTTCCAAGAGAGCCTTTGAGCTAGTTTTTGAGTAATTATCTCAAATCATAGAAAGAGTTTTGTTTTTAAAACATATGAGCTGATTATATTTTGGGAATAGTATTGAGTACTGATATGGGGATGAGTTCATAATAACTCAAGTCTCCATAAACCATGGAGCCATCATGGGTAGAAAGGATCATACTTTTTAGATGATACCTTAGTGCTTTTAAGCATAGACTAGTGGATCCACTTAGTTGAGGCTTTCTATATCACGGCAAGGTATAGGAAATTTCTTGCAGCATGGGTGAGACGTTGTATCATCACTTTAGCTCATAGTGATGGTTGTCGGTTTGAGAAACTCCCACAGTATTATATTACTTTATATGTAAAGTGAGTTGTTATTGCATTTTTTTAACACATTGAGCTGTCACCTACTGTTTTAAATGCTTTGTATAACTGCAGTTTTATTATTGTTTTACTTTGCATTTGATTTGAGTATCCATGAGTTGAGTAAAGCTAAGGTAAGTTTTTTTTTTTTCAGATTCCTCTTAAGATGATGTCGTATTTAGTTTTCCCCTTGCATACTCGTACATTGAATGTACTGATGCTAGATTGCCTGTATCATTTTATGATGCATATACAAGTAACCAGGATCAATATCCAATTCCTCATAGATCCAGTTTAGCACTCAGAGTCAGTTGGTGCGCCTCTTTGCTATCTGGAGGACTCCTTTTTCATTGTTTTAGGTATTTCAGTTGTTAGGATGATCAGGGTCTCCTGACATTCCTCTTTGTTTTAGAGACTTCATAGACAGTTAGATATGAGTCCTTTAGTCTTTGCATTTTAGTTGTTTTGTTAAAAGACTTGAGATACCATTTGGGCTAGTTGATGTTTAATTCTAAAATATTTTGAGTTATGTCTAAACAGTTGAGTAAATTGCATTTTTTTTCTTTGATTTAATGTTGAGTAAAGTCTTCTGCTGAGTAAGTAAGCCAGGCCAAGGGTTCTCTTTAGGCTAGCAATGGTTCTCGAGTGCCAGTCCCGCCCAGGGTGTAGACTCGAGGCATCTAGAACTTGGTATCAGAGCTCAGAGTTCAAGAGTCCTAGAGAGTTTATGAAGCCGTTTCTGTAAGGTCCAAGTTATCGATGTGAAGCGCGCCACATCTATAATTAGGAGGATGCGACATTTTGGAACTATCTCACTTCTTTTACATTCATTTCGTGTGATAGAGTTTATCGCTATGAAAGGTTCTTTCTAATTCGTGCTTGTGTGTGTCTTTCTGTTGATCATGCCTCCACGAAGACCTGTTAGAGGTCGTTCTACTAGGAGTAATGTCGAGGAATAAGGGGTACCCAATGCACCTGAAGTGCATCCCCAAGGAGAAGTCACCACTGCTGAATTTAGGGAAGCAATCTGAATGTTAAGTCAAGCTGTGACTTACCAGGTTAGGCAACAAAGAGGAGCTCGACAGGAAGAGGTTGATACTTCAACGATCCGCGAGTTCTTGAGGATTAATCCTCCAAGCTTCACTGGTTCAAGCACTACTGAGGATCCAGAAAGTTTTGTTGAGGAATTGCAAAAGGTATTTAAGGTTATACACGTTGTCGATGCTGAGCGAGTGGAACTAGCTGTATATCAACTAAAAAATGTTGCTAGGACTTGGTTTGACTCATGGAAGAAGGGTAGAGCTGAGGGTGCACCAATTTTGAGTTGGTTATGTTTGAGGACGCTTTCTTGAGGGGTTTCTTTCCCCGCAAATTAAGAAAAGCCATGGTACGGGAATTCCTTACCCTTAAGTAGGATTCACTAAGTGTTCATGAGTATCTTTTGAAGTTCACCAAAATTTTCCAATATGCTCTAGAGATGGTTGCGGATATGAGGAGTAGGATGAGTCTATTTGTTGCTAGGTTGTCCCGTCTATCAAGAAAAGAGGGAAAAGTAGCTATGTTAATAGGGGACATGGATATAGCAATGTTGATGGTTTATATGCAGTAGGTTGAGGAAGAGAAGCTGAGGGATAAGGAAGACCTTAGAAACAAGAAAGTTAAGACAAGGAATGAGTCCGGGTAGCAAAAGAATAATGTGAACCGGTCTTCTTTCCAACAAAAGCAAAAGGGAAATTCTCCATCATCTGCTAGTGCACCTACACCTAGAAACAAAGGTGAGTACAATAGTCAAAATTCACAGCACTTTAGAGCTAGACCTGCACAATCTCAGGGTAGTGTGGCACAAGGAGGTAACTGGGCTCCTGCATGTGCTAAGTTTGGTAGGAACCACCCAGGTAAGTGTCGCGATGGCTCCACAAGTTGTTTCAAGTGTGGACGAAAGGGTCACTTCATGAAAGAGTTCCCTAAGAACTGGCAGAGTAATGGGAATCAGGACAATAGGGCCCAATATTCATCAATCGCTCCACCAGACATAATTGCATCTAGAGGACCTACTTCAGGGGCATGCAGAGGAGCAAACCATCTTTATGCTATCAAAAGTCGTCAAGAGCAAGAGAATTCTCCAAATGTTGTCACTAGTATGCTCAAAGTCTTTACTATTAATGTGTATGATATGCTAGATCCAGGATCGATTCTATCTTTTGTGACCTTTTATGTTGCAATGAAATTTGATGTTCTTCTTGAGAAACTTTGTGATCCCTTTTATGTTTCTACACTTGTTGGGGAGTCTATTTTAACTGAGCGAGTCTATCATGATTGTACCATTTCACTCAATCACAAGAGCACCATGGCTGATTTAGTTGAGTTAGATATGGTTGATTTTGATGTTATTCTTGGTATGGATGGGCTTCATGCCTGTTATGCCTCCATTGATTGTAGAACTCAAGTTGTCAAGTTCTAGTTTCTGAATGAGCTAGTCTTTGAGTGGAGGAGTAGTTCAGCAGTGCCTAAGGGTCATTTTATTTCGTAACTTAAGGCAAGAAATTTAGTCTCCAAGGGGTGTGTCTATCACTTAGTCTAAGTTAATGATTATAGTGTTGAGACACTTCATATTGAGTCAGTTCCAGTTGTGAGTGAGTTTCCAGAAGTCTTTCCTGATGATCTACTCGGAGTCCCTCCTTAGAGAGAAATAAAGTTCGATATAGATGTCCTTCCCGATAATCATCCTATCTCTATTCCACCATATTGAATGACTCTAGCAGAGTTGAAAGAGCTAAAAGAACAGTTGAAAGATCTCCTTGATAAGGGTTTTATTCGACTAAGTATCGCACCTTGGGGCGCTTCGGTCTTATTTGTGAGGAAGAATGATGGCTCCCTTATAAGGATGTGTATAGATTACTGCCAGTTGAACAAGGTTACCATCAATAATAAGTATCCTCTTCTAAGAATTGATGATCTTTTCGATTAGCTTAAGGGTGCCACCTGTTTCTCTAAGATGGAACTCATATTAGGCTACCATCAGTTGAGAGTAAGGAAATGTGATATTCCAAAGATAGTTTCAGGACCTGTTATGGTCATTATGAGTTTCTGGTCATGTCGTTCGATTTAACCAATGTGCTTGCATCGTTCATGGACCTTATGAATAGAATATTCAAGCCTTATTTGGATATGTTTGTTATCGTATTCATTGATGACATACTAATCTACTCGAGGAATGAGGAAGATCATGCTAGCCATCTCAGAATACTTCTACAAACTCTAAAGGATAAGGAGTTGTATGCTAAGTTCTTGAAATGTGAGTTTTGTCTTGAGTGTGTGGTATTCTTAGGCCACATTATTTCCGGTGATGGAATTAGAGTGGATACCCTGAAAATAGAGATAGTGCAGAATTAGCCTAGACCCACATCTCCAACTGATATTAGGAATTTTTTGGGGTTGGCAGGAATTATAGAAGGTTTGTAGAGGGGTTCTCATCCATTTCGTCTCCTTTGAACAAGTTAACTCAGTTAAGTTTCAATGGTCTGAAGCTTGTTAGAAAAGCTTTCAAGAATTGAAAAAGAGGTTGACTACTGCCCCAGTATTGTCCTTACCAATAGGTACCCAAGGTTTTGTTGTGTATTGTGATGCGTCTAAAGTTGGTTTGGGTTGTGTGTTGATGCAGAATGGCAAGGTTATAGCTTATGCCTCCAGACAGTTGAAAGTTCATGAGAAGAATTACCCAATACATGATCTAAAATTGGTTGCCATAGTATTTCTTTAAAAATATGGCGCCATTATCTTTATGGTGTTCATGTGGATGTGTTCACCGATCACAAGAGTCTTCAGTATATGTTTAGTCAGAAGGAGCTTAATCTTAGACAAAGTAGGTGGTCACTCAAAGATTATAACATGAGTATCCTTTATCACCCAGGTAAGGCTAATGTTGTTGCTGATGCCTTGAGTAGATTGTGTATGGGTAGTACTACCCATTTTGAGGAAGATAAGAAAGAGTTAGCAAAAGAAGTGCACAGACTTGCACGATTAGGAGTTCAACTAACGGATTCCATGGAAGGGGGAGTAGTGGTGATGAATGGGGCTGAATCATCATTAGTGTCGGAAGTTAAAGAGAAGCAACACCAAGACCCTATTTTGCTTGAGTTGAAGGCAAATGTTCATAAGCAAAAAGTAATGGCTTTTGAACAAGGGGGAGATAGTGTATTGAGATATCAAGGTAGGTTGTGTGTACCAAGGGTGGATAAACTCCACAAAAAGATCATGGAGGAAGCTCATAGCTCCAAATATTCAATTCATTCGGGTTCCACCAAGATGTATCGTGACATTAGAGAGGTTTATTGGTGGAGTAGTATGAAGAAAGGCATTGTAGAATTTGTTGCTAAGTGTCCGAATTGCCAACAAATTAAGGTAGAGCATTAAAGTCCCGGTGGTATGGCTCAGAACAAAATCAGCCCACTTTTTGCCGGTAAAGACCACTCACTCAGCAGAGGATTATGCCAAGTTGTATCTTCAAGAGGTAGTTAGACTTCATGGAGTTCCAGTTTCAATTATTTCAGATAGAGGTGCCCAATTTACTGCACAGTTCTGGAAATCTTTCTAGAATGGCTTGGGTTCAAAGGTGAACTTAAGTATTGCCTTCCATTCGCAGACATATTGTCAACCAGAGCGCACTATTCAGACTTTAGAAGATATGTTGAGGGCCTGTGTGATTGATTTCAAGGGTAACTAGGATGATCACATACCTCGCATTGAGTTTTCTTATAACAATAGTTACCACTCTAGCATCCAGATGGCTCCATATGATGCTCTTTATGGGAGAAGATGCAGATCTCCAATTGGATGGTTTGAGGTTGGTGAAGCTGGGTTGATAGGACCAGACTTAGATCATCAAGTTATGAAGAAAGTGAAAGTTATTCAAGAGAGCTGAAAAAACAGCCCAAATTCGTCAGAAATCCTACACTGATATTAGGAGAAGAGAGTTAGAGTTTGAAGTAGATGATTGGGTATACTTGAAGGTTTCAACCATGAAGGGTGTTATGAGATTTGGTAAGAAGGGGAAACTTAGTCCCCCGGTATATTGGTCCTTATCGAATATCCAAAAGGGTTGAAAATGTATCTTATGAGTTGGAGCGACCACAAGAGTTAGCAGCGGTCAATCCAATATTTCATATTTCCATGTTGAAGAAGTGCATGGGAGATCCTTCACTTATTATACCAACTAAAGATATTGGTATCAAGGATAGCTTAACATATGAGGAGATTCCTGTTCAGATTCTAGATCGCCAAGTTCGCAAGTTGAGGACCAAGGAAGTAGCATCAGTCAAAGTTCTTTGGAGAAATGAGTTTGTTTAGGAAGCTACTTGGGAAGATGATAAGGATATGAAGAAGAGATATCCATTTCTTTTTGAGCCCGAAGAAATTCCAGATCAAGGTACTAATTCTCTTCTTAGTACTCTTTAATTTATATTCTTGATGTGTTAGATTTGTTTGTAGGGTGTTTGAGCTGAATATTAGATGTTACACCCTTAGCCTACTAAGAGTAATCTTATTTGAGGAAAAATTTTCCCAAGGGGAGATATTGTAACACACCGCTACTTGATAGAACTAGAAAGAGCTATAATTAGAAAGAGTCATTTTTGGAAAGAATGAAAAATCTGGAAAATTGGTTAAGTTATGTTAAGTCTGGGGTTTTGGTCAACTTTAAACGACTATAACTCCTAACTCAGGATGTGTTCGGTGTGCTACCAAATACAGAAGGAAATATCTTTGAATTATCTTTCCAACGCCGCTGAGTTTTCTCAATACCGAGTCCGTATGAGTGAGATATGTCCATTTGAAGTTGGGTTGTCTAGATAAGAAAAGTCAAAACCGGATTGTAGAAGGGAATTATGGTCTTTTCGCTACCCAATTAATTAATTTCATTTTTGGTAATTAAGTTGGGGTCTAAACTTATTGGATTCAGTTTACGCTTTTGAAAACTAAGTTAGGGTTTTGAGAGAAGAGAAAAGGAAAGGAGAAAAGAGGAGAAGAAGCAAGGAATCGTCAAATTCTTGAAGCTAAGATCATGGATTTCGTCAAGGGATGATCCCTATGAGGTATATGAGATCACATAGTGCTGGGTTAGTTCACCCACCCGCTGATCATAATTTATTTCAACGAATTTATGTTCTTGAAGATTTAGAAATTGAGTTCTTGATTGGGTTTGTTAAAGTTCTATGGAGTTCTTGATTCCTTGAAATTGTTGAGGATTTGTTGATTTAAATTCATGAAATTAGGTGTCGTTAGGAGTAGATTCTTGCATATTTTGGTTATGTAGTCGAATCTAAGTGATTGAGGAAAGAACCAAGTGAATCTAGAGAGTTTAGAGTTGGAAAACAAGCAAGAAAAATTGGGGATATTCTGGGCAGGGGATTGGGGAGTTGCGCCTCTTTGAGCGCCCCACTTCAGAGTCTGAAGTTTGGGATTTGGGGCGCCGCGACTCTCAGAGCGCCTCAACCCAGACTTTGAAGTTTGGGCTCTGGCGTGCTACGCCACTCAGAGCGCTAGGGACGCCAGGTCTTCTATTTTTCCCCATTTCTTTCCGTACTAGTTCCCTAGCAATGTACCTAAGTTTTCTAGTTGATTCCTACACTCTAAGGTACGTCTAAACATCATGAAATCATCCATAAACATGATATCATGAGCCTTGATTCCATAATTCAATTCAAGGAAATTTAAGAGTCAAGTTAAGAGAAGTCCATAGAGTTTTCCAAAAGTCTTTTACAAACATTTTAACTTTGTTTTAAGGCTTGAGTTTTGAGTTGATGAGTAAAGAGTAAGAGTAAAGTTCATTTCTTCAAAGATAATGCGGGAACTAAGTATTCCCAAGAGTTGAAATGTTTTCACATTTAAACAAGAGAGGAAACACTGATTTTCAAGAGAGTCTTTGAGCTAGTTTTTGAGTAATTATCTCAAATCACAGAAAAAGTTTTGTTTTTAAAACATATGAGCTGAATATATTTTGCGAGTAGTATTGAGCACCGATATGGGGACGAGTTCATAATAACTCAAGTCTCTATAAACCATGTAGCCATCATGGGTAAAAAGGATCATACTTTTTAGATGATACCTTAGTGCTTTTAAGCATAGACTAGTGGATCCACTTAGTTGAGATGTTTTATATCAAGGCAAGGTATAGGACAGTTCTGGCAGCATGGGCGAGACGTTGTATCATCACTTTAGCTCATAGTGATGGTTGTCGGTTAGAGAAACTCCCACAATATTATTTTACTTTATATGTAAACTGAGTTGCTATTGCATTTCTTTAACACATTGAGTTGTCACCTACTGTTTTAAAAGCTTTGTATAACTGCACTTTTATTGTTGTTTTACTTTGCATTTGAGTTGAGTAAAGCTAAGGTAAGTATTCTCTTCAGATTCCTCTCAAGCTTATGTCGTATTTAGTTTTCCTCTCCCATTCTCGTACATTCAATGTACTGATGTTAGTTGGCCTACATCATTTTATGATGTAGATACAGGTAATCAGGATCATCTTCCAGCGCCTCATTGATCCAGTTGAGCAGTCGGAGTCAGTTGGTGAGCCTCCTTGCTATCCGGAGAACTCACTACAACAAATTCGATTATCAGGGACAAATAATTTGGTCATCTAAAAATCAGATTTCGTCACTAAATATCTTGTGAGACGAAAAATAATTCGTCAATCAATCATTACTAAATGTGTGTCGCTAAAAGTATACAAAGACGATTTATTGCTTCATCGCTAAAAGTATTATATTAACTATAAAAAGACAAATCGACCCCAAATACTTAAACATTCGTGACAAATTTATTTGTCGTAAAAAGTATATTTTTTTGTAGTTAATTAATAGTATGCTTCGTCACTAAAAAGGTTATTACTACTGGCAAAATTATACCGTCACTAATTATTTTACTTCAATCAGTAACGACATCAATTGTCTCTACAGTTATATGTATTTCGTAGTTGAACAAAATCTAATTTCGTCACTAATGACTATATTTTATATATAAAAAATATTTTATTCTTAAATGTATTAGTTAGGGACACATTTATTATTATAAAAAAGGTTAATTTTCCTATTTATCTCACCTCTCAATTTTTTTAACCCCTCCCCATGAGCTCCCACATATTATGCTTTCTTGGGGACTCGAACGCACAACCTAAGTGAGGAGTGCTTACCATCCGATCAACTCTCTCTTATCTCTCATTTTTATTTTATTTTTAACCTAATTCACTTCTGTAAAAATAATATATTATATGATTATTTATACACATAAACCAATGCATGAAATTTACCACCCAGAATTCATTCAAAAATTATATGATTCATATGTACAGTTGCTCCACGCACGTATATGGAATTACTATTAAATATGTACATATTTTTAGACAGAAGCAAATAGATCGACTTAGTCTATGCAATTTACCAATCACAAATCAATAGCCACACACAAAAATTAGCACCAAGACTTGAGAAATTATTTTTTCTATCGCCTTTATCGATGAAAGTGTATTAAATAAAAAACAAAAGTGTTAAACCAACAAATATTAGCGATCTAGTGGTAGAACCGTACCCCACACATGGTACTTATAACTTGGATTGTATTTTTCAAATGATGCATTTTATAATTACATAATTTTAAAAAAATGTTGAATTGAACTTTTTCATTTTTACAAAATCGACCAAATTCGTATGAAGCACTTGTATTATTCTTTTTGTAAGTTGCCACTTGTAATTATGAACAATTGTAGCCAAAAAAAAATGTATCTAGCTATGAATTTTTTTTTGTAGAATATAGTTGAATTATTCACTACAAATTTTAAGTCGTCGCTATTTAACACCTTACATATTTTGTTACAATTTCTTTCTTGTCACTAAATCACAGATTGATTAGAAAAAATAAAATCTTTGTCACTAATTATTTATATTATTAGTGACGAAAATAAATGGCATAATTAAATCTAAATTTTTATACCTAAAGCTTATAATATTTAACTACGAACTCTAATTTATTTATATTGTACCAACATATTTTTTTAGATGAATATTTTTTGTGTCCAAAAATTAATAAATTTTAAGACAAAAAATAATTTGTCATGAATTATATACATTATTAGTGACGAAATAATGTGTCACCGATAACTTTAAATTCGTGACTAACACTACTTAACAAATGGCGCCAATTAATTTTTTGGTGGAAAACTTTAGTTGACAAAACTTTTCTACGGATTTTTATATTTCGTCACTAAAAGTATGTGTCTCATATATTTAAGCATGAAAAGAATATTTTGTCAATAAAAGCGAACAATTAGTGATGAATTTCATATCGTAGCTAATAATTTCGTAGCTATATATCATATTTGTTGTAGTGACTCCTTTTTCATTGTTTTAATATTTCAGTTGTTATCCCTCTTTTTCTGACATCCCTCTTTGTTTTAGAGGCTTCATAGATAGTTAGATATGAGTCCTTTAGTCTTTGCATTTCAATTGTTTTGTTAAAAGACTTGAGATGACATTTTGGCTAGTTGATGTTTAATTCTAAAACATTCTGAGTTATGTTGAAACAGTTGAGTAAAGTGCATTTGTTTCTTTGATTTAATGTTGAGTAAAGTCTGTCACTGAGTAAGTAAGCCAGGCCAAGGTTCGCTTTGGGCCAGCAATGCTTCTCGAGTGCCAGTCTCGCCTAGGGTGTAGACTCGGACGTGACATTGATCCTGAGGATCAACATTCCTCCTAGATGGACGACCTCGAACAGCTCTTCGTGGAGGCATGATCTAAAAGATACGTGCAAGCGCAAATTAGAAAGAAACTTTATAGAGTTAAAATTTATCACACGAAAAAAGTAAGAAAGAAGTGAGATAGTTCCCAAATGTTGCAGCCTCCTAATTATAGGAGTGGCGCACATCACACCGGTTCCTAGGACTCTACAAACACGGCTTCATAGACACCCCAAGACTCTTGAACTGTGGGCTCTGATACCAAGTTTGTCACGCCCCGAGCCTACACACTGAACGTGACCGGCACTCGAGAACCATTGCTGGCCCCAAGTAAACCCTTATCCTGGCTCAATACTCAACTGAAGACTTACTCAACCTAAGATGAAATCAAATGTAAACTTTACTCAACTGTCTCAGAAGTTAAACTCAAAATATATAAGAATATTCAACAAGCCGTAAATAGGCAACTCAAGTCTTTAAAACATTAACAACTAAAAATGAAAAGACTCATGAACTACTGTCTATCTATCTATGAAACCTCTAATACTATGAGGGATGTCGGGATAAGACCCCCGATCATTCTAACCAACTAACTAATAGAAAATAAATGAGGGATCCTTCGAAAGCAAGGAGTCTCACCAAATAATTCTGGAACTCGACTGGATCAACCAAGCACTGGTTGATGATTTCGGTTACCTGTATCTGCATCATGAAAGATGCAGGCCAAATGGCGTCAGTACATGGAATGTACGAGCATGCAAGGGGAAAATCTAAACATGACATAAGCTTAAACTGGAATTTGAAGAAATAACTTACCTCATCTCAACTAGACTCAAGGATACTCAAACTTACTCAACTCATTTCAATATAAAGCAGAAGTAAAGATGCATTATAAAGAAAAGCTTTTAAAACAGTAGACAATAACTCAATGTATTAAAAACTACAATAAAATGTAGTTTGTATTCAAGAATACAAAATAACTCTGTAGTATATAAGAATACAAAATAACTCTATAGGAGATTCTCTAACCGACAACCATCACTATGAGCTATGTGATGATACATCGTCTAGCCCACGCCGCCAAAACTGCCAAATACTTTACAGGGGTATAGGACCTATTAACTAAGTGGATCAACTATCCTATGCTAAAAATCAATAAGGAATAATCTAAAAAGTATGACCCTTTCTACCCACGTTGGATACATGGTTTATGGGCGTCTGAGTTGTTAGAACTCTCCCTCATATCGGTACTTAATACTACTCCCAAAATATAACTTAGCTCATATGTTTTAAAGAAAGAATTTCCTCTTTTTTAACTTTGTGATTATTACTCAAAAATATTCTCTTAAAAGAGATAGTACTCAAAACTGCTCATGGACTCTTTTGGAAATCGGTGTTTCCTCTCATCTTAAATGTAAAAATATTTACTCTTGGGAATACTTAGTTCCCATATATCATTTTAAAGAAAATGAACTCAACTCTACTCTTGCTCAAACTCAAATGCTCAAGTCTTAAAACACATTTAAAAAGGTTTGCGAAAGACTTCTCAAAAGACTCGAAGGAGCTCTCAAGACTTGACTCATAATTCTATCTTGAATTTGAATTATGAATTCAAGAGTTATGATATGTGATATGAAGGATATCGTGATGATTAAATGAGTTTTAGATAGTTAATCATGAAAAAGAATCAAAAAACACTGTTTGGAAAGCAAGTCCACGACGCGTAGATGAATTATAATATTTGGTCGCGAAATAATTTTTGAAACAGTGGAGTCCACGTTCTCTCTGAAACGCGGAGAGAGAAATTTCTCTCTGGGGGAGCAAGTCCGCGACGAGGACTTTGGCGCCAATTTCTACCCGATCTTTCCTTCTTCTCTCAAACCTGATTCAACTCATACCCACTGAAATTCTAATGTAAAAACTCTCGAATTCCTATAATACAGAACAATTTTAGCGAAACTCACTCAAGAACTATCAATTTGTTCAACCCTTTAACAAAATATTCGCCTCAAGAACTCAACCAAACATCAAGATTTAACAACAAATAACAACTCTTCAAGAAACTCATCAAGAACTTAATTTCTCAATCTCTATGGATGAATTCGATAATGTAAAACATGATTGGAGTGTGGGTGAATGAATCCAACACTATGAAAATGTACATACCTCGATTTGGTGAAATAAATCCTCGACTTCGCAAGAAACCTCGATCGTTCTTCTTTTCTCCTCTTTTCCTATTCTTGAACTCTCTTCTAAAACCCTTAGCGTATTTTAGTATTTGTAAAACTGACCCAAATCAGATGTGACCACAAAATATTTACTAATTTCATTTTAATCTTAAGGGGTAAGGAAAAGACCAAAATACCTTTCATTATTTCGAGTAACTTTCTTTAACTGGACTGGTAGATTTCAAATGGTCATATCTCCCTCATCCAAACTCAAAACTTAGAAAACCCGCTGGCATTGGAAAGAGGATTCCAATAACTTTCATTTGATGTCTTATGGGATACCTAACAGATCATGTACTGAATGTTATGGTCGTTTGAAGTTGACCCAAAACTCACAACTTAAGCATAACTTGAAAATTTTCAGATTTAGCACTTTCTAAAATTATCTCTTTCTAAGGTGGGATGTTAAAAGGTACCACTTCGATAT
>JAJOOH010013407.1:0-36968 GCA_029582605.1 Solanum gracilifrons
TCATAATTGGCATGTGGGTTAAATAACCCAACACTATGGAAGCTTAAATACCTTGTAGGGATCCCCCCCCCCCCCCCGATGAAATCCACAAGCAAAGCTCCAAGAAATCGACGAATCCTGAACGTTCTTGCTTCCTCTTCTCCTTTCTCCTCTTCTTTTCTTTTCTCTCCAAACCCTAAATCTTTTGGTAAAAGGATAAACTGATCTAATTCAGCTAAGACCTCTAATTAATTACCCAAAAACGAATTAAATAAAGGGTTAAGGAAAAGACCAAACTACCCTTTAAAAATCCGGATTGGACTTTCCTTAATCCAACAGCCCAACTTCCAAAGGGAATAACTCACTCATACAAACTCGGATTTGCGCAAACTTGGCGGCGTTGGAAAGATCCTTCCAAGATCTTTGCAACCATATCTGGAAGTACACCTAACTCATCCTGAGCTAGGAATTATTGCCGTTTGAAGTTGACCAAAACTCCACTTTTCCTAACTTAAACAAATTTCCAGATTTTAATTCTTTCCAAAAATGACTATTTCCAATTATAAGCTTCTTCCTAGTTATTTCAAATTGCGAGATATTACATATTGGTAGTTGAACAAGGTCACCACCGAGAATAAATACCCCTTATCTATATAGATTGTTTGTTTGACTAGTTGCAGTGTACTTCTGTATTCTCTAAGATTGACTTAAGGTCGGAGTATCATCACTTAAAGAAGAAACCTGAAGACAATCTCTAGGATCTAGTATGGGAATTATGAGTTATTGATGATGTCGTTTGAGTTGACTAATGTGTCTGCAATGTTTAAGACTTTGATGAATGGGGTGTTCAAACTATTTTTGAATTCTTTTGTGATTGTGTTTATAAATGATATCTTGATTTACTCCAAGGGAAAGGAAGAGCATGCAGATCACCTCTGTATTGTTATGGATATCTCAGGGAAGCATAAATTGTATGCCAATTTATCTAAGTGTTAATTCGAGCTGACCTCAGTTGCCTTTCTCAGGCATGTGGTATAAAAGAAGGGGAAATGGTAGATCCCCAATAGATTGAGGCAGTCAAGAACTAAGTTCATCCTAGCTTGGTGATCGAAGTTAGGAGTTTTATGGGTCTTGCTATCTACTACCGCATGTTCATGAAATTTTTTGTTTCTATTGCTATGCAGTTGATCAAGTTGATTTAAAAGAAGGTATCAGTCGATTGGTCAGATAATTGTGAAGAGAGTTTACAAAAACTCAAGGATCTTTTGACTAAAGCGTATATCCTGGCATTGCCGCTGGAAAGTAAGGATTCATTATTTATTGTGATGCTTCAAATTTGGGATTGGGTTTTGTATTGATTTAGGAAAGGAACGTTATAACTTATATTTTTAGACAGTTGAAGGACCATAAGAGGAAATACTCTACCCATGATTTAGAGTTGGCAGTGGTAGTATTTGCTCTCTAAATCTAGTGGCATTGTCTTTGTGGGGTTAACTGTGAGATATTTCACCGATCACAATCTACAACATGTGTTCACTCAAATGGATATGAATCTGAGGTAGAGAAGATGGATAGACTTGACCAAGGATTATGATGTGACCATTCATTACCATCCGGGTAAGGCTAATATGGTGGCAGATGCATTGAATCGGAAGACAATTAGCATGGACACTTAGGGGTGTCTAAGAGACCCTTAGCCAAAAAGATTCGTATTTTAGAGTATAAGTTCATGCGGTTGGGTATCTCTCAAACGGGTGGAGTGTTAGTCAGTATTGAGGTTACACCCACTTTCATAGAGAGAATCAAGGTTAAGCAATTTTAGGATAAGAAATTGGTTAAGTTCAAAATAAAGGTGGTATTTGGGAAGACCCAATATGCCACTCTCGATGCATATGGTGTGCTTAGTTTTAGAGGAAGGATTTTTGTTCTTTGGGTTGTTGACTTGATCCAAAGTGTGTTGGTAGAGTCTCATGGTTTGCAGTATTATATTCATTCGGGTGTGACCAAAATGTATAGGGATTTGAGATAGTTTTATTGGTGGAGTGGAATGAAGAAACACATTGTTGAGTATGTTTCTAAATATCATAATTGCTAACAGATAAAGTATGAACATCGAAGGCATTCAAGATTGCTTCAGAGATTACCTATTCCCGAATGGAAGTGGGAATGATAGCTATGGATTTAGTAGTGGGACTACCTAAGATCTTGGGGAAGTATGATTCGATTTGGGTCATTCTTGACAGATTGACTAAATCAGCCCACTTCATTCTGGTCAAAATGAATTGCAAATCTCAACAATTTGCAAAGATTTATGTCAAGGATTGATGTTTCAGACGTAATCAACTGATACTATTTTGGTTCTAGTGCCATACGATCGCGTGTAGTGATATAACCTAACCAACAAGGGTTGGGATCGTTCCCACAGGGAGTGGTTTTGAGAATTAATAGAAAAATAAAATTTAGTTCTAATTAGTCATAGCTATAGATATTGTCGAATATAAGCATACTAAATCTAAAGGTAACGCAAGCGTCAATTATCAATGGGGGTTTATGTTAAGCTAATGAACAAAAACAAACAAAAATATAAGGAATCGAGATATGGAGACGGGATTCTTGGGATGTGATAGGAATACGGGATAAACTAGACTATCGGGTCCATGCTTTTGATGGTAGATTGTTGAACATTTGTGACTAGGCTAGACTATAATGGGGCTAAATTCTCTCTCGAGCAACTTACCCCGAATCAACTCGGTTTCTCTCGAACACCAAGTTTCCACATTAAGCACAGCCTCTACCTTAGCCCATTCACTTTCTCGAGCTAAATGTGTGGGAAAAGGACTAGAATTCATTCTCTCGAGCAGAACCCATGTCGACCCAATACCACCGACTATCAATCTACTACTCTTAGTTTTACAACCTCTCTTGAGCAAGCCAAAATCACTAAGATGAAATCGTATTTGCAACTACAATCCCATTAAGTTCATACACAACTACTAAACGAAATCACATTTAAACAACAAATAAATCATCAACAAGAAAGATCCAACAGAAAATCTAATCCATATTCACAAAATCACACCCCAAGAATTGGGGTTTTAGCTAGACATGTAAAGTGGTAAAAATTTATACCAATATTAGTTTCCATCAACTGGGTATGAAGAATTAAGTCTTAAAACACGTCAACAGTGAAGAATCTTCGAGACCCACATCCAATTTCTTGGAGTTGAAACCCTTTGAATCTTCAAGGTCTTAGAACAAAGTCTCCAAAACCCTCTAAAACTTGAAACTGAAAATATTCTAAGCCTGAATAATAATTGTCTATGACTTCATACTAAGCTAGCAATTTAAACAAGTATTTAAAGTGTTTGAAAATTTGTGCTGCGGAGGATCACTCGGCTCAGTTAGTTGGGATAGCCGATACACTCGGTGATCCGCGTTTTGGTCGATTTCATCGCCTTCTTGCTTTAGCCTTCAGCCTCTTTGCACTTTGAGTCATTGAGCGATATAGTACTGCTTCCCAAAACTACTCGGCGACACACTGACTGCTCCATTTCTTCGCCAACTTGATCTTTCCCTTCAGGGCTCAGCACATTGGAACAAACGGTGATCTCCAGGTCAATCAACGACTCGCCAATTGGTCTCAGCGATCTTCAGACCTTCATTTCTTCGTTCTTTTTCAGCAGCCTTGTTCCTTCTTGCCAAGTAGTGCCATGCTTTGCCTCAAACTCCAAATACCTGAAACTTAAGGATTTTCATCATACACTGAGACAAAATATGCATTTGAGGACACTAATTCTATTAAAATATATCCCTAAATGAGTACAATTTGTGGACTCATCAACACCCCCAACTTAAACTTTTGCTTGTCCTAAAGTAAAACTCAAATTCAGCAGTTCAAAAAGGATGTCTCAAACAATGCTATGCAAGACTCAATCATGAATGTACACAACAAGACTCAATTTACTCATGCAAGGATCAATTGTGTACCCAAAGATTCAAGTTGTGACACACCATTACAAAAGATTCTCAAGCTCGCAATACTTGCTTCAAATGCAAGTTCAAGCTCAACAAAAGTATTCAAATGCCTTCACACAAAGGATGATTCCATTTCCACACTCAAAGGTTTAATCATATAAAGCTTCGGAATCAAATGCAACGTTCACACTAAAAAAAGAAGAACACAATGCATGCTCTCACCCATAGGTTTGCCCGTATTTTCCAATCGACATTTGTTTCAGCTCACTCCATATCAAAAAGGTCTTTACAAGGCTTGTAATGGGGCTGAGTGCAAATGTATGGTCATTTAGGCTTAGTGACTTTCATTCTCATAAAATGTGGTGCTCACAACACTCCCTTTCCTCTTCTTTCATCAATTTCGTTAGTGCTCACAAGTCATCCCGTTATTCACTCTCCATGGATTGTTTGGAACCGCATTCCTTTTTGCATTTTCATACCTTTATTCCATAACTTTTTCTTTTTCATTCCTTTCTTTTTATCTTTCTCTTTCTCTCTTTTTTTTATATGGAGGGGTTTCTTTTTTCTCAACACATGGATAGAAGGGAATTTTCTTGCACTCCTTGATTTTCCTTATATTTTCACCACACCCTCAAAAAGCCTAAGTTGGCTATTCAAACAAACCAACACTCATGAGGATTTATGGGTAATGGCTCAAGAAAGGTCTTGTTTTCATCAAGTTTCATCCAAAGAAAGGTAAGGCTCAAGGGATGTTCAAAAAAGGTTCACACACTCACGAGGTAGGCCACAAAAGAGGTATATGTCAAATTGGCTCATACTCTTCAAAGTTGCCTAAGATCATATCAAGAGATAGCCTTACTTAGTCGATCGAACAAACGGGGCAAATTCTATGTTTTATCATACATGGTTCACACTAAGCTTATCACACAAGGAATCGACACTAAAGTCAAACAAGACTCCACACTTTCGCTAGTGTGCAATGGTCATCACAAGAGAATCGGTTTGATACATGACTAATCACAACGAGAAGCAAAGAGTTCACATATTGTCTATGAGACTTCATTTGGTCTCATCGTAGCCGTACATTCATGTTTGTTCTATTATGAGCACTATTTGAGTCATCGATATTGATCAAAATTGAGACTCGAATTTGCTGAAGAACAACCACATTCCACACGGACAAGAGGTGGTAAATATTTAAAAAAATTCATTCGAAAGGGTCAAAATCATTTACAATTAAAATAAAAGGAGCCCAAGCTCAAACATCCACAAGAAGCAGTATAAAACACAACATTATGATTCACAACCCAACAAGAATATAGCACACACAAAAGTGGGCCACACCCCACCACAATTGAAAATATTTGTCCTCAAATGCAAATAATATTATATTCAGAATTTAAAATAAAGAAAGACAGAGAGGGAGGTAAAAAGGGGATCATGTCTACACAGTCGCTCAGTTTGTCTGGAATTATTGCCTTATGCCTCATCTTGATCGTGGGATTCAGTGCTCGAGGTCACCTTAAGGGGAACAGCAGTGCCAGATTCACTAAGGTTTGTTGAGTATGAGTCTGCCAGAAAGACATGTACCGCTTTGCAAAGTCCCCTGGCCCATGAAGGAATATTAGGGTCCAGGGTAATGGTTTTCCTGGCAGAAGTGGGTTCTTGCCCTTGCCTTTCCCAGTAGTTGTCGAAGCTTTTCCTTTCGACGTAATTGCATCATCCTTTATCGCAATCCCTATGGACTTCTCTTGAGCTGGCGTTATTCTTTCGGCAGCTTTAGGTTTAGTCATGTCTGCAAAGTCTTGAAGAGAAGTTAGAAAAATTTAAATAAAAGCAAAGCAGAACATTTGCAGACAAACTCGCCAAACCAGAGGGCAAATCGCCGAATTTCTTAGGCGAGCTAGATCAATCTCGCCAATTAAATTAGCTCTAAAACTGCAGCAAGAATGCGATAGGGGAACTACTTTGGCGAGTCACCAATAGCTTTTGGCGAACAAGGACAAGTCTGCCGAAATTTCCAGTGCACAAAAGCTAAGGGGCACAGACAAAGGGGGAAAGAGAAGACTTTTGGTGAGTCGCCGAATGATTTTGGCGATATCAAGCTTCTCGCCGAAAGTTACAGAATTAATCATTAAATAAAGCATAAAATCAAATGCTAGATATAGACAATAGGCAAACTGCTGAGTGGTTCGACGAGCTCGACCCAACTCGCCAAATGGCCCAACTTCTTGAATATAACCCCGCAACCCCCTGAAACAAAATCAAATCATGCACTAGTTAAATTAAGGTAGGACCCATAACACCCAAACACAACCCTTCAAATTTCAATCCAGTTTAAGGCATACAATCACGGGAATTCAGTAGTCACAACTACTCGGGCAAGATTATCAAATTAAATCAGGCATCTAATGATCGAAGCTTATCAGAGAGGCCCATCACACAACAACTCGATAAGATCAATTGAAAATGAGTATAATGTTTGATAAAATAAACTCGGGGCATAGAAAACTGACCTTTTGTGTTGACTACGAGGAGATTGAAACGCTAGGCAGCAAAGCAATCCAATCCTGAGCACAAATCAGCACTAAAAATACTCTAAAAATGTGAAAATATAGGAACTAGCGTGCAAGTGTGAGTTTGGGGAGATAAAAAGTGAGGGAAAGTGAATGAGGTTGAAACTTTCAAACCTTTGGTCTGCAAAACCGTCCAGTTTTCGCCCATTCGGCGACATTAGTCGAGCTCGCCTATACTCTTGGCGATTCCCCGAGTGTTCATTAACCTCGCCAAATTTTACAGAACCTCCATTGTGTGGGGGTCCCAACGGCGGTCTCCGTCGAGATCGCCGACATATCCGGCGATTCGCCAATAAATTCCGTAGGTTCACCGTGTTTTATAAACTCCAATTTGAAGAAGTCTTGAGTCAAACAGCGGATTAGGTCGGGTTTGCCGACCTCTTCAGCGACTCATTGACTAGACCTGTTGCTCGCCACCCTGCACTTTTTCGAACACTTTCCACAGTTCAACCTGTACAAACAACACACCATTATTTAACCAAAACACAAATAGAAAGCAATAAGGATTTTTGGGTTGCCTCCCAAACAACGCCTTAGTTAACATCGCGGCACGACGCAAGTCCACCTTTAAACCTCATTCTTGGGGTTGGCCATAGTATCACTAGGCAAACCCCCGCCCCCTGCTGTCTCGAATTGAGATGAGACGATATATGACCCATTTGGGTTTCCAACTGCTTTATCAACAATGAATGGGAGGTGACGGCCTGGCTAAGGGTAGACACATCTTCTTTCATTTCTTTCAAGATTTTGTCTGACCCTTCAACTTTGTTGAGGATACAAGAGAGCATATCTTCAGACCTACCACCTTTCGAATCCTTCGGCTTTTGGCGCTCATGGGGAGGCACATACTTGTCCTTCTCCCCATCCTTCCAGTTAGGATTTCGGTCCATCCATTCTTTGTCACGATCCTTCCAACCATCTTGTAACACCCCGTATTTTACGTGTACAAGTCCTACACATATGGAACTTGATTTAGCTTGGTAGTATAAGTAATGAACTTGATTTCCTAAATGAATGGTGACAATAAAGAAGTTATAAGGGTAACTCCCGTACATTGCAATATTGCACGATCGAGTGAACGTCAAATTTTAGAAGTATTTAAATTCTGGATCGAAGGGCTATATGTAAGTCTAAAAGTTAAGGTGATCAAGTGTATATAAGTTTTGAGTTAAACTAAGGAGATTACGCTCGAAAAACGAACAAAAGAATTTAGGTGCTTGTTGGACTTTATAAATCTAGCAGGTGTCACTTACTTGCTTAGCTCAAATGGGCTAGGTAGATGGGGAAGATTAGTTCATACATTAGTGAGCTCACTTGAGGCCCAAATTAAATAAAAAGGAAAAGGGAATGGAGATGAGGCCTCACACCAATCTGTCCAAGTCCAACTACTTGAGCCCAATAAAGACTAAGGCCCAAATTAAGGGTATAATTCTGGCCCATGTTTTAATACTAGAAAGGGGAAAGATTGCAGCCCAAGATGAGTACATAAAGGGCCCATTTTGTGTATACATAATTCCAAGCAGGTGCATCACCTACTTGGACCAATTTGACAAATTAGTGGCTGATATTAAAACTTAAGAGGTGGGGAAAAGTAAGACCTTTATAATCCCCAAGTTGCTGGCTATTTCCTCACTTTTAAGTATAGATAAAAATCAGATTTCTCTGTAAGCTTCTCCTCTCTCTTTCAAAGCATAGCAGCAGCCACAAGTTTCCTAGGGTTTTTATATAAACCCAAGCCCTTGCAAGGTAAGATAAGTGGAATTACTAATGGATTTAGCCTAATCTTCTCATGAAATGCTAGATAAACATGTTAATTAGTTAAGAACAAGTAGAGGACTGAATCTGTCAAAAGTATAATTGCTCACTTTTCTTTGTTATTGAGAGGCTTTTCTCTTTTTCTTTGGCCTATGTGAAGGGAAGCTGAAGTTATTGAAGAGTTAAAATTAAAAGAAAAATGAGTTATAAGAATTAAGGTAAAGTGACTGCCCTATCTTTGCCTTCCTTAAACACGAGTCTAAGTATGATATTTTAAGTGTATTGTTGATAAGAACTCGTGGGATGATGATGGAAAACTATGGTTTCACGTCCTCTATTGTATGTTGGATTGTTAGGACTGTTTTTGGGACAGGTTGATGTATAAACATATTGGGGACAGCTTGGTTGATATCTGGAAAGGGTGTAAATTGCTGATATTGAAATATAGTTGTATAGTGTACAAATGCAATAAAAGAAGGCGGGGGTTGAAAGAACAACCTTAGTTTGGTAATTACGGGTTTGCTGCCCGAGCATTATTGTTGAGTTAGATTGGATTGCCTAAGCATGTTTAGTAACTACTAATACTAGTTTATCACCTACTCTATTGTAGATAAGTATTTGAAAAGAAAGGAAGGTACTTCAGGTAACTACAAGGTGGTACAGCAAGGTATGCAAGACTTTTCGATTTCCTACTAATTGGCATGAAATCTAGACTCGTCCTCGACACATAGAGGCAGCCTACCAGCTCCAACACGACTTATGACCTTGTTCTCACTCTTTAACATGTCTGCATGTTCCAATACATGTTCATTGTCAAATATGTACATATACATTGAATACCCTGCATGAGTTCTCCTTTTAACTAAATAAGGTTCATATATTATTTCAGCTCCTATGCATTTCACTAATTGTGTAACTACTCTCTACTTTGTTGTTCTTGCATTATATGATTATTACATGTCACTTGTTGACTACATACTCCCACAACTCAAAAATGCTATGACCACCAAAAGAATCATCTCAAATGTTAATGGAAAGATATTAAATGAATTTGCTTATTGATTGGTGGTATCCCAGGGGTGTAAGAATCACCTAGCATGGGTCGATACCAATATTATGGGTGGTATCCCAGGGGTGGAAGAATCACCTAGCGTGGGTCGATACCAATATTACGGGTGGTATCCCAGGGGTTAAAGGATAGCCTAGCATGGGTCGATCCTGATTTATATGTCTACCACTGATAAGCTAGTCATTTGTATTATATGTTGTGCATAGAGTGTAAAGTAAAGAATGATAAAGTAAAGAAGAGAATGTAAAGTACCTGATTCCATAATATGAGAAAAGGTGGTCGTGTATCCTTACATTGGCATATGATTTCATTTGAGTTCTTATTTCACATACAGTACTCTATGCCATACATACTCAGTACATTCTCCCATACTGACGTCTCTCTCGGGGGACCTGCAATTCATGTTGTTGGTGAACAGGACATCCAGCGGCTATTGGTGAGCTCCAGGTTGATTCGGGGCTTTCCGAGTCTATAGTATGTATTATGGTATTGTATAGTAGTTGAGTGTAAAGCGGGGCCTATCCCGACCTTAACCCCATAATGTTTTATCATTTAGAGGCTTTGTAGACTATGTATAGTGAAGTGTGGTTGTGCCTCGTGTCTTAGACATCATGGTTCCAACGGCCAAGTCATGTGCAGTTTCTTTTGGCTTGTTAATACTGTCTACTTTCATGAAAACATGTTATCCACTATGGCAGCACCTTTAAATGTTCATAGACAGAGCATGATTACAGGTTGGTCCTCCTGAGCCTTCTCGGCAACGGGTGCCGGTCCGCCTTAATGGGATTTTGGGCATGACACATCCTCTTTAGCCCAACCTTAGTTACCACCCTGCCTCGGGTAGTTTGAACGATAACCACCACTTTTGTTTGCTAGAAAATTTACCTCCTCATTATACAAGGCTTCAAACTTCGTCTCTTCAGGATTTGCACACCCGACGCCCACGTCATTGACACTACGGGCACCAACCCCCATGACATTTTTGGATAAAATTTCAAGCTGTGTCATGATCTTGGCCATGTTTTGGTCTCTCTCATGATCTTTTTTCATCTGCTCCTTAGATAGCTTGAATGTGAGAGGGGAGACCTGGTCTTTCACGAGTATACCATGCTCTGTTTATGGTCGTCATGCCATCTAAAAGTTAGGCTGCTACTGCATATGGTTGCTGCATCAAGCCTCCAGGTGAAAGTTGGTCAGCGACACCTTTGTTTACCGAATCCAGGATTCGGTAAAAGTACTGCAGCAAGACATTGTCGGGCAGACCATAAGTTGGGCATTGGAGCACCAACTTTTTGAATCGCAGCCAAGTCTCATGGATTCGCTCACCCTTTAGGCATTAAAAACTATGAATGTTGTATCGGAGAATCATCATCTTCGAAGGAGGAAAAAACCGCACTTGGAATGCGTTTACCAATTCCTCCCAAGAAGTGATGGATTCGCGTGGCAACTTAGCCAACCACTTGCACGCCTCTCCCATCAACGAGAAAAGGAATAATCTTAATTGGACTGACTCCTGAGAGATATTTTTGAAAGAGAATAGTCCGCACACATCCACGAAGTTTCGAAGATGTTCGTGAGGATCCTTATGAGCCAATCAATCGAAAAGTCCCTTTAGTTGCAAGAGTTGCAACATAGTGCTCGTTATGTGGAACACTGCATTTCCTTCTGCTAGAGGTAAACGGATGGACCCAATACCTCCCATGAGATGGGGTTATTAATATTGGGCTCTTGGACATCGTTGAGATTTCTGATGTCATCTTGGTGGCCCACCTGGCTACCGTTGCTGCCATTAACACTCATGCTTCCTGAAATATTCACACAAGCAAACAAAACTAAACTAAAAATTAAGTAAGTAAACTATGATTAAGAAGAACAAAATTTTTACTAAACTATGAATTCTCAAATAACACCACTCCCCTGCAGAGGCGCCATTTTGATGTTTCAGACGTAAACAACTGACACTATTTCGGTTCAAGTGCCATACGATCACGTGTAGTGATATAACCCAACCAAGGGTTGGGGTCGTTCCCACAGGGAGTGGTTCTGAGAATTAATGGAAAAATAAAATTTAGTTCTAATTAGTCATAGCTATAGATATTGTTGAACATAAACATGCTAAATCTAAAGGTGATGCAAGCTTCAATTATCAACGGGGGTTTATATTAAGCTAATGAACAAAAACAAACAAAAATATAAGGAATCGAGATATGGAGATGGGATTCTTGGGATGTGATAGGAATACGGGATAAATAGGACTATCGAGTACATGCTTTTGATGGTAAATTGTTGAACATTTGTGACTAGGCTAGACTATAGTGGGGGTACATTCTCTCTCGAGCAATTTACCCCAAATCAACTCGATTTATCTCGAACACCGAGTTGCCGCATTAAGCACAGCCTCGGCCTTAGCCCATTAAATCTATCGAGTTGAGCCTATGTCAACCCAATACCACCGGCTATCAATTCAGTATTTTTAGTTTTACGACCTCTCTCTCGAGCAAGCCAAAATCACTAAAATGAAATCATATTTGCAACTATAATCTCATTAAATTCATACACAACTACTAAACAAAATCACATTTAAACAACAAATAAAGCATCAACAAGCAAGACCCAGCAGATAATCTAACCCATATTCACAAAATCACAGCCCAAGAATTAGGGTTTTAGCTAGACATGTAAAAGAGGTAAAAATTTATACCAATATCAGTTTCCATCAACTGGGTATGAAAAATTAAGTCTTAAAACACATCAACAGTGAAGAATCTTCGAGACCCACATCCAATTTCTCGGAGTTGAAACCCTTTGAATCTTCAAAGTCTTAGAACAAAGTCTCTAAAACCCTCTAAAACTTGAGATTGAAAATATTCCAAGTCTGAATAATAATTGTCTATGACTTCATACTAAGCTAGAAATTTAAACAAGTATTTATAGGGTTTGAAAATTTGTGCTGCGGAGGATCACTCGGTGCTGTTAGTCGAGATCACCAATACACTCGGCAATCCACGTTTTAGTCGATTTTGTCGCCTTCTTGCTTTAGCCTTCAGCCTCTTTGCGCTTTGAGTCGTTGGGCGATATAGTACTGCTTCGGGGAACTACCCGGCGACACGCTGACTGCACCATTTCATCGCCAAGTTGATCTTTCCCTTCAAGGCTCAGCACACTGGAACAAACGGCGATATCCAGGCCGATCGGCGACTCGCCAACTGGTGTCGGTGATTTTCAGGCCTTCATTTCTTCGTTCTTTTTATCATCCTTGTTCCTTCTTGCGAAGTTGTGTTCATGCTTTGCCTCAAACTTCAAATACCTGAAACTTAAAGATTTTCTTTAGATATTGAGACAAAATATGCATTTGAGGACACTAATTCTATCAAAATATAGCCCTAAATGAGTCCAATTTGTGGACTCATCAAGGATATACTAAGGTTGCACAACGTGCCCTTTCTATCATTTCACACCATGGCACTCAATTTACTTCAAAATTTTAAGGTAAGTTGCATGAGGCGTTGGACACTCAACTCACTTTCAATACAACGTTGCATCCATAAACTAACGGTTACTTATAAAGGACTATCCTAGTATTGGACGACATGTTGAGAGCATGTTTGGTTGATTTTGAGGGCCATTGGGATCAATTCTTACCCTTATGTGAGTTCTCCTACAATAATTATCACTCTAGCATTGATATGACACCTTTTGAGGCACTCTATGAGAGGGGATGACAATTGACCATAGGTTGGTTTGAGGCTAGGGATGTGAAACCATTGGGTGTTGGTTTGGTTAAGGATGCTCACGAAAGGGTGAGAGAAATTTAGGCTAAGTTGTTGGCAGCCAAGAACAGGAAGAAGGAGTATGTGGATCGCAAGGTAAGGGACATAACATTTTAGGTTGGTGATTAGGTTCTATTAAAGGTGTCACCTATGAAAGAAGTCATGAGGTTTGGTAATAAGGGTAAGCTCAGCCCTCACTACATTAGTCCGTTTGAGATTTTTGACGATAAGGGCCAGTGGCTTACAAGTTAGAAGTACCATGGGGATAGTGACTATATCATCAAATGACACTCAATAGTGTTAGACAAGGACTTGTAATATGAAGATGAATTGATTGTTGTTCTTGATTGGGATGTTCGAAAGTTGAGGACCAAGGAGATCAAATCAGTAAAGTTTCAGTGGAAACATCTTCCGATTGAGGATTCTACGTGGGAGACATAGAGATATATGTGACACAAGTAGTCTCACTTATTTGAGGATGCAGGTACTATCATATTTTCTACTTTAGCCTATTTTTTCTTGTTTCATCACTCGAAGGATGATTAATAGGTAAATTGTTATCTATTGTAACGACACATCGTCATCCTTATGACTAGATTAATGGTGAAAGAATTTGGTCCAAAACACTTCCAGCTATTGACTTAAAAAATTTAGGCTAGGCCAATCTCAGAAAGAATCTGGCCTACAGAAATCTCGGAGTGGGTGGGGTGAAATGACTTGGCATGGTTGTCATTTTCTTTGTAGCCAAAACATTAAGGAAGTCATAGGGCTTCACGAAATTGATTTTGAGCGAGTAGAACTACCGGAATCAAATTCAGCGTGAAAGGGATAGTTCAAGATGTCAAGGGAATTAGGTATGTTGTGAAAACTGGAATTTTTAGGGATTTCAGAGTCCCTGAAGTTTGCATAGTCCAATATAGTGGAGGGCGTCAATTGTAGTAGGCAAGTGGAAACGGCTATAGTGGGGAAAGTTCCTCTATAGCGGGCTGCACCACTACAATAGAGAGAAATGAGATTTTATAAGCAAACAACCTCAAACCCTTATGTTTTCTGCACTTTCTTGGACTTGAGAGGGGCGATTTAGGGTTATTTGCACTCAATTTCCCACAAAATTTATCGTTAAAGGTAAGATTGTTACTCCTCAACTTTATACATTGATTCTTGAGCCTTAGAATCTAAGATATTTCTCTTGGGGAACGGTTTAGACATGATTTCATGGTGGGAAAAGCCCTAGGTTGGAACGAATGATCATGGATTGTATTGGAGTTGGGATTTGGTTATAATTCGGGAATTAATAGGACATTATTGGTTGATTGTTGTATTTCTTATTATTTTAGACCAAGAACAAGGCAAAACACTTCGAAAGAGGAAAGCTTGGGTTCTTTAGAATTTCCAAGAGACTTGATTCGAGGTAGGTGATGGTTGTATATTTTTCAGTTTATCCATGTATATATGTCTACTGCTTTATAATATCATTTGTGTAATGCATGTTAGTGTCACGACCCAGACCGTTGTGATTGGCACCCACACTAACCCTTCAGTGGGAGAACCACTACTACCACCCAAACTAAATCACTTAACCAAAACTAAGGCATTAAAAGATACAGAAGCATGTTTAAATGACCAAAAAAAAATACGGAGTTCCCATAAATTCCAAAGGTTTAAACAAAAATCATAACCAAACTAATGCGGAGGAACAACCCCTAAAACTTGAAAGTCATTGTACCAAATCTCTACTAACGACAAGTCTAAAATCACAACCATCACCTACCTCGAACAAAGCTTGAATCCCCTACAAACTTGATTCTTCCCTTTCCAGATTCTTTCCGCTTGTTCTTGGTCTACAAACAATCATAATAATACGAGGATCAATAAATAATACCCAAGTATCCGGATTCTAATCAATAATATCAACCCTAGATCAAACCCTTGATCCGCATACCTAGATTAGGGCTTTTTCCACCATAATTTCCAGATCAAAACCCTCCCTCATCGATAATTACCTACTAGTTTACATTTTACGGATCGAAAAATGAATTCGGGGAGTGAAAACCTTACCTTTAGCCTCAAGAAAGGTGGAAAACTATCAAGAAAACACCTGGGGTCGTCTCCTAGCTCTCAAAGTCGAAAAGTGCATGATAAAACAATTTTGGGGTTTATTTCCGACTTAAATCGCGACTATCCCACCACAGCGGACCTCATCTCGCTACAAAAGCCCCGCCTTGGCGGGAATAATTCTGCCACAGCGGCTTGCACGGAAGCAATGAGCAAATTTAAGAATTTCAAACCCCCATTTCACGACACACCTTTCTCTCATGACACTTAGAAAATAACCGTTCACGCTAAGATCAATTTCGGGAGTTCTACTCGCCCGATTTCAATTATGTAAAGTCGTACGAGTTTCTTAACGTCTTAGCTATCTAGTCATGTGATCAAAATCATAATTAGATCATCCAACTGTTACCATATTTCCCTAGACTTTATTAACTCCGATTTCGTCCAAATCTGGACTAGGTTGGGAAATTCCAAGTTACTACAAAAAAGTTTTCCGGCCCAAAAAATTTCCCCGTTGGTTTTTCTATAACAAAGGGAGCAGGTTGTTACAATAGATAAAATTTTACCCATCACTCATCCCCGAGTGACAAACTAGTAAAAACGGCCTAAAGTTAGAGTAGAGTAGTACCTGAATCGACGAACAACTGGATACTTGTCTTACATGTCCTTCTCGGTTTCTCAAAGAGCTTTCTCAACTGAATGATGCTTCCATTGAACTTTCATGGACTTAATCTCCTTGGTCCTCAGCTTCCGAACATCACGATCATGAATTCCAATCGGTTCCTCCTCATACTGAAGGTCCTTGTCTAACACAACTGAGTCCAATTTTATGATATAATCTCTATCACCATGATATATCTTTAACATGGATATATGAAATACTGGATGAATGCCCTATAGGTTAGGACGTAAGGCCAATCTATAAGCCACTAGCCCTACACATTCTATAACCTCAAAGGGACCAATGTATCAAGGACTAAGCTTGCCCTTCTTGCAAAATCTCATTACCCCTTTCATGGGTGATACTTTAAGAAGAACTTTCTCACCAGTCTGAAATGCCATATCTCTTACCTTATGGTCTGCATACTTTTTCTGTCTACTTTGGGTCATTAAAAGCTTAGATTGAATAATTCTAACCTTATCTTGAGCATCCTTCACTAGATCAACCCCCAAAGGTTTCACATCTCTAGCCTCGATCTTACCCGGAAAGGCATAACACTGAGCCCTGTCATCTTGACGGGCGACTTCCCTACCTGGATGCACTGCACTTATGCCTGCATTACCATTTCCCCTACCTCCGCGGCCTCACTGATTTCCTTCTCGCCCACCTTGTGGATGCCCTCAACCATTATTAACATTTCTCGTGGGTACCACTGCTCTAGACTGCTGCTGCACGGAATTTAACATGCGCGGATGGGGACAATCTCTCCTCATATGCCCAGGTTCTCCACAGTTGTAACAAGTACGATCAAAAGATGTCCTGCTGCCCACCGAAGATGCGGCTCCCTACTATCCTAAATCAAATTATATGGTGGAGTTTCGGAGTAAATACCTGTAGAAACGGGCATAGCGAACTGAATTGGTCGGGCTGCAAGAGTCGGCCTTCCCGAACCTCTGGAGTAAGAACCTTGAAAGTTGCCTAAATTCTTGGGTTTCTTAGCCAATGTCTTAGCCTAACCGTCTCGCCTCACCCCCTCCACTTTCTTCACAAAATTTGTTACCTTATTGAAGTTTTTTTCCTGTAGAGGTCATATGAACAGACAATACCGATGACTCAGAGTTTAGTCACTTAACAAATAGGTGGATCCTCTCTTCCTCAGTAGTCACCAATTGCGTAGCATATCTAGACAAAGCATGGAACTTAGCCTCATAAGCAGCCACAGACATACCACCTTGCTCCAAAGCCATGAACTCATCCTTCTTACGATCCCTCAAGGTCCGAGGCACATATTTCTCCAAAAACAGAGCATGAAACTTGGTCCAAGTAAGTGGGGGTAAAACTGAAGACCTGCATTCCACATAATCTCTCTACCACTGCTTAGCCTCACCTTGAAGCTGATAAGTCACAAACTCAAATCCATGCTGATGGAAAATTCCCAACTTATGAAGCCTCTCATAGCAATCTAAAATGAACTCATATGCGTCCTCACTCTCAGAACCATGGAACATAGGCGGTTTCAATTTCAAGAACTTAGTCAACATCTTGTGCTCATTACCAGTCATAACAGGACCCAACAAAGGACAGAAGAAAGCATCATTACCTACGGTTCCACTCACCTTGGGGATAGTGATAACAATAGGGGGATTGGCAGGAGTTTGAGTTGCTTGAACAGAGGGAAGCACTCTAGGACCAGCCAATCCTTTAAATAACGACATAATCTGTTGAGCTAACACTGGGTCTAAGGGAGGAATACATGTAGTCACAGTCTACACCTCTCCCTCTTGTCCAACATTCTCCTCATTCTCAACCTCTATATTCTTCTCTACCTCTTCATGATGCTCAAGAGGAGCCTCATTTCTGGGAGCATTCTCAACTAGTGCTTCATCGCTAGTAGGCACCACCTTTTCTCGGCCTCTACCTCTAGCTCTTCCTCTCCTCCTGCCTCGATCGTGACCTCTTGCTGCAGATTTCTCAGCTGGAGCATTGACAGGAGCTACGGGCCTCACGCCGTTGAACTTAGTGTTAACCATTTACGGACAGAAGAGTGAAAGAGATTAGATACCAATTTGAATCGTCAGATACCAATTGGAATCAAGTTATAGCATAAAAGGAGACAAGAGAAAACAGAGAGATTCCCTAAAGTCCTATAGCCTCTCAAAGAAAAGTACATACGTCTTTGTACCGTTCCGCAAGACTCTACTAGACTCAATTTGGTACATCGAGATCAACGAATCTAAGTTCTGATACCAACTTTGTCACGACCCAAACCGTCGTAATTGGTACCCACACTAACCCTCCAGTGGGAGAACCACTACTAACACCCAAACTAAACAACTTAACCAAAACTAAGACATTTAAAGATACAGAAGTATGTTTAAATGACCAAAAGAAATATGGAGTTCCCATAAAATCTAAAGGTTTAAATAAATAACTTAACCAAACTAATGCGGAAGAACAACCCCTAGAACTTAAAATTTATCGTACCAAAACTCTAATAACGACAAGTCTAAGAACAAGGGGTACAACCCTGAAACTAAACAACACCTTAAACAAATAGTCTAAGTCCGAAAAGAGTGGACTTAAACAAGGGAGATCCATGGCAGCCTGAAAGAACTGGCTCACCCTTGAATCTGGTCACGCTCAATAGCCACCTAGTTGAGGTCTATCAATAGCCGCCTGAAGATGCCCTATACTCAACAAAGAAAGAGCAAGTGCAGTATTAGTACACAACCACAGTGTACTGGTAGGATCACGCGGCTATCCCAATAAATGAAACACATGTAAGTAACCACAAAATTATAAAACAAGCATATACCGAACATATACAATATCAATCATCATTAGATATGAATGTAATCAGCACAAGTAGATACACAGCACAATTCAATGGTCCTCTCACAGAACTCAATTTAATGGTCCTCTCATGGAACCCATACCCAAACAGTTAGTGTACTGGTACGTGATACCCGATCCAAGTTAGCGTGTCGGATCGTGACACTCGTTCCAATGTTATGCCGGTATGTGGCAATCGATCCCAGTTAGTGTGTCGGATCGTGACACTCGTTCCAATGTTATGCCGGTACGTGGCAATCGATCCCAGTTAGTGTGTCGGAACGTGACACCCGTTCCATTCAACAAACCACAATCACAATCACAATGTATATTATCACAATCATACAACAAGAGGTGATTCTTGGCATGTAGTCCCTTGTTCATACTTATTTACAATTACTGTGATCAATAAAGCAACATTCGCATACATACATGCATTATAATGAAGTAATTACAAACATGTATCACACCAACATGAAATCACAACCATCACCTACCTCGAACAAAGCTTGAATCCCCTAAGAAACTTGATTCTTCCCTTTCCGGATTCTTCCCTTTCCGGATTCTTTCCGCTTGTTCTTGGTTTACAAACAATCATTATAATATGACGATCAATAAATAAAACCCAATTACCTGGATTTTAATCAATAATATCAACCCTAGATCAAACCCTTGATCCCCATACCGAGATTAGGACTTTTTCCACCATAATTTTCAGATCAAAACCATCCCCCATCAATAATTACCCATTAGTTTACATTTTACGGATCGAAAAATAGATTCGGGGAGTGAAAACCTTACCTTTAGCCTCAAGAATGGTGGAAAACTGTCGAGAAAGCACATGGGGTCGTCTCCTAGCTCTCAAAGTCGAAAAGTGCAGAACAAAACGATTTTGGGGTTTATTTTCGACTTAAATCACGACTGTCCTGCCACAGCGGACCTCATCCCCCTACAGCGGCTCCGCCTGGCGGGAATAATTCTTCCACAACAGCTTGCACGGAAACAGTGAGCAGATTTAAGAATTCCAAACCCCCATTTCACGACACACCTTTCTCCCATGACACTTAGAAAATATCCTCTCACGCTAAGATCAATTCCGGGAGTTCTACTAGCCCGAATTCAATTCTCTAAAGTCGTACAGGTTCCTTAACGTCTTAGCTATCTAGTCATGTGGTCAAAATTATAATTAGATCACCCAATTGTTACCAGATTTCACTAGACTTTACTGACTCCAATTTCGTCCAAATCTGGACTAGGTTGGGAAATTCCAAGTTACTACGAAAAAGTTTTACGACCCAAAAGTTTTTCCCATTGGTTTTTCTATAACGATGGGAACAGGTCGTTACAATTAGGGAAACATATAAAAATATATGGAATGACATCATGTTGAAAATCTCTTGCAATGGACCTATGGTGTGACTTGTGGCTTCAAGTGGTAGTGTTGATTGTATTTGTGATTGTGCATGATTTTTTGTAATTACTGGTTGGCTTGGGTACCAAGCTTGGTACAAGATATCTCCACGGTTGGCTCGGATACCATGCCTAGTATATACTAAAGGTTGGCTCGGGTACCACGCCAGTACACTAACTAAGAATGGTAAACTAACAAATTGAGTTTGGGTTCCATGAGAGGACCATGTATGTTTTTCTGGTTCCATGAGAGGACATTCATTTGCATTTGTGATCGTGTGGGACATGCATCCAGATATTTATTGTTTTATGATACGTTAATTGGGAGTGTATATGAATTGATAATTGTTATGTTGTTCTGTATTACTTTAGATTAATTGTTTACATTCATATCTTGGACTGGCCATGTGATCCTACCAGTACACTATGGTTTGCATACTGATATTGCACATGTTCTTTCCTTGTTGAGTAAAGGACATCTTCTAGCGATTGATCCAAGACCTCGGTTAAAGGACATCTTACTTCAAATTCAAGGATGTTCTATTCTTCCAGGTTGCCGTGGATTCTTCTGCTTTTCTTGTCCATCTTTTTGGACTAAGACATTCTTAGACTATTGTTTGTGTTATGTTTTGGGGTTGTATCCCCTTCGTTTAGACATTAGAGTTTTTGTACCACGACTTTCAGTTTTTAGGGATTATTTCCGACAAATGTTTTGACTATTAATAGAGTTTATGGGGACTTAATCTTTCGTTGTTTGAAAATTGTCTTCTTACTTTTATATGATGAACAAGCTTTAAATAAATGGAGTGTTGGATTTAGTTGGGTTGTTAGTTGTTGGTCCTCCCACTAGGTGGTTTAGTGTGGGTGTCACTTTCAACGATCTGGATCGTGACACTGCCACAACTGAAGGAGTTCAAATCTTTTATGTCCTAGACCAAACAAGCAGGCCAACTTTGTCAAACAATTTTTCTTTAGCTTGTACAAGAGTATGTACACCTAGAATACACAATCAAATACCTATTTAATAGTTAGTGATTTCGTCAGTTTAAAATGAAACAAGATAGGCATCAAAAGTGGACCTAGTTTGTATAAATCACACTGAATTTTCGAAACAAAAATTCTGATCAGCTTTACTGTCTTGTGATGTTTATAAAAATTGTAGACATATGTTTTGAGATTGCAAAGAGTATAATATCACTACAAAATATATTTTGTACAAAAAATATATCCTCAAATGTGTAAATAACTAAAAGAGAATAAAAAAGTTGAACCAAATATATTTTTTAAACTGTCGATAAAAAAGATGTAAACTAAATATATTTTAAAAATTAATCACAAATAAAACACTCCCACCTTTGTCTTTTCTATATTAATTTGTGTTGTAGCTAATCTCATATAATGAATTGACTGATTAATGAAAGTTCCTATTATTGCGGTAGGAATGTTCTTACACTTATCATCAATTTATCATGTGTAGGGATGGCAAAAGGGGCGGGCAAGGCGGTTGCAGGGCAAACCAATCTAAGCCCACCAAGTTTTAAACCCGCTTCACCTCGCTCCGTGTAGCAAATTTTTTTATTCTTCCCCATGGGCCACATAGACCCGCTTCCCTGTCCCACCCTGCATATTTTTTTCTTTTTAACTAATTAAGATATTTAAAAAAAACTAATTATAATATGACATATACAGTTGTGAATATTATACTGCGAAAAACATTAAACTAATGTTTCAACCTTTATAATACTATCATTTTTTACATACATAAAATGGAACAAAAATAGTGTATTAATAAATATTACATTTCTCTAAGTATAACTACACGAGTTGGTGAAATGAAAAAAAAAAACTAAAAAATATTGTATAAGTGAACCCCAGTGAATTGGAGAACCAAACGTCAAGAATCGGCAAAAAATATACTTTAGAGATCAATCAATTGAAAATCAATCAAGGAAAAATTATCAATAATGTATACTACTAATACAATAAATATGTTGTACTATCTATGTGGTTTAAGATTAAAAATAATTAATGCTTAATTATGAAGTGTAATTAAGTTAATACATCAGGTATGTCTATCATTTTACAAATATAATTAGCTTCTTTTTTTTACAATTGAAAATATATGTAATCAACATATATACTTATGGTGAACTTGGTTCTAATAATTCATTTATATATAATTGAATTTATAATTTTTTTAGCTATTATTTTATTTAACCCCGCATAAAATCACAACCCGTCCCGCCCTGCATAGATTTCTAAAATGAATATTTCAACCCTCCGATCCCCACATTTGCTTCGCCCCACATAGCCTAAAACCCACACCCGCCCACATTACCTAAAACCCGCCCTGCCTCATATCCACCCGCCTCATTGCTAGGGGTGGGAATGGTATGGTATATACCAAATTACCATACCATACCAAAAAATTTAATACCGTTGTTTTGGTATTATGATATTTGGTGTGGTATATGGTATACATTTTCATTTTTTTGGTATTCGATACGGTATTTGGTATTTAGAAATAACATATTGAAATATCGAATATCATACTGAAATATATAGTTACATAAATATCACACGCACTAATTACAAATATGTAACCTAGTAAAATGTTTAGAAGTTGAAACTTTGACTACTCTATTTTGATTGAAATGTATTTAAAATGTAACTAATTAACAAAAGGCGTTGTTTGTACTTTATTTTGAATATATATTTCTACATGTGCAATGTGTTAGTATGATACAATAATTGAGACGCTTTTTTATTTGTCGAAGTCATAATACTTTATTATATACTTATATTAATTGAAGTTGAACAAACTATGATTACCGATTTACCATACCATAGAATATTGAAACTGAATTTCGATATATCGAACTATACTGAATTAAATTGGTATGGTAATAGTATAATATTTTTAAAACCAAATACCAAAATTACGATATTGAATCTTTCAAAAACTGAATTATACTACCATATCATCCATCTCTACTCATTGCCATCCCTAATCATGTGTATAATTTCTCGTTGAAATCCTCAATGTCGACTCTAAGAATCATTTTCAATGCAAGAAAGAATATCAATCATCAATTGAATTACATTTCATTATTTTTTTGGGTCCACGGAGCACTAGTCAACTTTTAGCCAAATGTATGACTTTTTAGATATTCAAATACGGTATTGGCAAATGTTTGTCTATTTGATATTTGTATTGAGATTTAATTGGATTAATTCAGATTCAGATTCATCAGAAGCAGAGCAAGGAGTTCATCTGAACACCCTTTGAAGAAATATATATATATATTGAATTTCATTGACATCCTCATGCATTTACTTCTTCTTATTTTGCACCTCTTGATTAAAATTCTGGCTCTACTACTGAGATTTGGACCGCATAAAACATATTTAAGAAAGAGACGTTCCCTAACATGAATTTTTTTTAAATTTGAACCCAACACTTAGGGCTAAAGGCGGAGGGATATTCCTCCTGATTCAACCATAACCCTTATTGATAATTTTGACATTTGCATACTTATACAATGGAATTAAAATCATTTTGACATTTGCATAATTATACAATGGAATTAAATTATATATGATAAGGGATTCAGTTCCTAGATGTTTTGATAATCTCCTCACAAGTGCAGGGACCTGGTCCTCTGCAGAGTATGAATACTCGTCTAGTGTCAAAGTGCTGAACAACTGTAAAGTTTGTCCGCATCAGAAAGTTGGTGAAGCTGCAGAGTACTTCACCAATCAAAAGCGACGAGGTTGTTTGTACGTTGGATAACAATTCTTCATGGTATATATCAAAAAACAAACAACATTATTCATCATTCATTCAAAGAGAGATACTTTCAAGCTTCAAAAACATCAAGGGACCTGATAGAAGTGCTTCTATTGCTTTCTGTACCAGCTATAATTTTGTTTGCTTGTAATAGTGCTTATATTGTAGGATTCGTTTCACTTGTTAAAGACACGTTTCAAACTTGTGTGAATCATTGTAAGAACTAGGTTAAGGGTAACTTAGTCTCTTACTCTAAAGTCTATATTAATCGGTTAGGATTAGTATAGTGGGCAGTGTTGTATCTGCTCTGGCTCAGCTAAGTGATAGGATTAGTATAGTGGGCAGTGTTGTATCTGCTCTCCCTTGAGCAAGGAGATTTCCACGTAAAGTTGATTGTCAATCTTTACCTTCAGTATTTGTTCTTTACTGTTTATTATTGTAACAGTGTCGAGGACCTGGTCCCATCTACATAGGTGGACGCATACATTCCAACAAGTGGTATTAAAGCTTAACTTTTTAGTTTGGTTAACACCAAGAAAAGAAAGGATGTTGAAGGAACGACTGCTCCACCCAATATGGAGGTAGGATAATCTTCTACCAGCCCACCTCGTTTCAATGGCCAATACTATAGAAGGTGGAAGAATCGAATGCACGATTACATCAATGCTGATGACTCTAAGTTGTGGGGCATTATCCTTGATGGACCATATATTCCTACAATGGAGATAAAGGATAGGGAGCTTACCACTACTGTTGTCAAAACCAGAAAAGACTACTATGAGGCAGATAGGAAAAAGATTGAAAAGAACTACAAGGCAAAAAAGATTCTGGTATGTGGAATTGGAGCAGATGAATACAACAAAATATCTGCTTCTGAGACTGCCAAGTCAATTTGGGACTATCTTCAAACAGCCCATGAAGGAACCCAGCGAGTGAAAGAGTCTAAGGTTGATATGCTCACCACTCAGTACGAAAATTTCATTATGAAGGAAAGGGAAACCATCTTTGGGATGAACTCAAGATTCACCTCTATCACCAACGAGCTGAGGGGCCTGGGTGAGCCTATTCCGGTCAGCAAGAAAATTTGCAAGATCCTCAAAGTGCTTCCCAAATCTTGGGAAAGCAAGGTGGATGCCATAACAGAAGCCAAAGATCTAACGACTCTTCCCATGGATGAACTGATTGGGAATCTTCAGACCTACTAGATGAACAAGAAAAAGGGAATGATTTTGAAGGAAGAAAAGAAGGAGAAGTCCATTGCTTTGAAAACATCTCAAAGTGAGGTGACTGAAGAGGAGGATGAGATGGCGTATGTCACTAGAAGATTTCAAAAGATCATAAAGTAGCATAGGGGCTTCCAAAAGAAAGCCTCTATCAGTAGAACTGCTACTGCAAATGATCTATGTCATAAATGTGGCAAGCATGGTCACTTTATGAGGGACTGCCCTAGTCAAAGGCAGGAAACTCATGACATCAGACCATGCAAGAGGGACCTGGTCCCAGACAATGTTCGGAGAAAGGCTCATGCTGATCAGTTGGTGAGAAAAGCCTTTGTTGTATGGGGAGATGATTCAAGTGAGTCAGAAGAAGATGCAGAAAGCCATGAGGATATATCAATGATGGCCATTGAAGATGATTAAAATGTTTTCAACTCCATTTTCTCCTTGATGGCTAAATTTGATGATGAGGAAGATCCAGATGAGGTAACCCTTTTTTATTTGAAGGATGATTTAGGAAATTTTCTTGTTGAAAAATTGAGGAAACTTGATGCCCTGCTTATTGATTCTGTTGATGAACGAATCACTAAAAACTTAATGTTAAATGGAAAATTGAGTTTGTATGAGGATGAGAATTCAGCTCTCATGTCTCAAGTTTCAGAAATGAGCTTAAGGATAGGTACTCTAGAAACTAGCAATATAACTCCTAAGGAGGATCCTGGTACTTCAGAGAGTGGAAAGAGAAAGCTTAGCATCTTTAAGGAAGAATTGGAAGAAAAACTTAAAATTTTGGAGTCTAAGCTAGTTGCTTCTCTTGAAACTAATTCCCAACTGAGAAAGGATCTGAGTAGGATGAAGGAGGAGCTAAGCCACTCTCTAAAGTGGACTGATTCCTCTAAGATACTCTCTAACCTGTCTAATGAGAGTTTCAATGGAAAGAAAGGGCTGGGATGCAGACCAATAGAACCTCCCTATAATCCTCATTGAAAATATGTATTTGTATCTGACAATCTGTTGTGCACTCACTGTGGGCGTAATGGTCATCTAAAAGAAAAGTGTGAGAATCTGAGAAGAGCAAAAGAAAGGCATGTGAAATTTATCAGATCTGAAAACAATGATAAAAGGGAACACAAGAGACCTGGTCCCTGTTATCGTTTCAATAAGAACACTTTGCCCTCCTGGACAAGAAGGTTTCTTATCAAGCCTTTTGATAGTTATTGGGAACTCCGTTTGAAGTGGGTTCCTAAATCTAACAAGTGATTCTTATGCAGAAGAGAAGAATGAGTCAGTGCTGGTACATGGATAGTGGATGCTCAAGGCACATGACTGGAGACAATTCAAACTTCCTCTCTTTGAAAGCACACCAAGGTGGTGGTGTGTCATTTGGTGGTGGAAAGAAGGGCTATGTCCTTGGTATTGGCAGGAAAGGGAGATATGCTGATAATTCAATAAACAATGTACACTATGTGGAGGGTCTAAAATACAACATTTTGAGCATTTCACAAATCTGTGATAAAGGAATTGAAGTCAAGTTCATGGATGATAAATGTTTGGTTACAAATCGCATTACTAAAAGGGTTGTCATGTCTGCTACTACAGTTAAAAACATGTATGTTGCAGATCTGGATTCCATTGAGGGAAATGATTTATCCTGTTTAAGTGCTCAAACTGGTGATGCAGATCTGTGGCATCGGCGACTTGGTCATGTGAGTACTTCGTTGTTGAAAAAACTTGTTACAGGGGACCTTGTCCACGGATTGCCAACACTAAAGTTTTTGAATGACAAAGTCTGTGATGCCTGTGCTAAAGGGAAACAGACTAAGTCATCATTCAAAGCCAAGAAGGGAGTCAGTACAACGAGACCTCTAGAGCTGCTCCACATGGACTTATGTGGACCTATCAGAATCCAAAGCAGATGAGGGAAGAAATATATTCTTGTCATTGTTGATGATTTTTCCAGGTTCACTTGGAACATGTTTCTGCGAACAAAAGATGAGACTACTGGACAACTGATCACATTTGCCAAAGCCATCCAATTGAAGATAAATTGCAAGATAGCCAGTAACAGATTTGATCATGGAACGGAGTTTGAAAATTCTCTACTTGAAGGGTTTTGTGCAGAAAATGGAATCAATCACAACTTCTCAACACCAAGAACTCTTCAACAAAATGGAGTGGTTGAAAGGAAGAATAGAACTCTGGAGGAGATTGCTAGAACTATGTTGATCGATTCAGGACTTGAAATGAATTTTTGGGCTGAAGTAGTTAATACAGCATGCTATGTGACAAACATGTGTCTTATCAGATCTATCATCAAGAAAATAGCTTATGAGCTATTAAATAACAAAAAACCTTCAATTGCACACGTTAGACCATTTGGGTGCAAATGTTTTGTGTTGAATAATAGAAAGGATGATGTAGGCAAGTTTGATGCCAGAAGTGATGAAGGTGTATTTGTTGGGTACTCATCTACAAGCAAGGTGTATAGGGTGTTTAACAAACGAACTATTTGTGTTGAAGAAAGCATGCACATCAAGTTTGATGAGTTGGGTACAAGAAATGATAACAATGAGGACTACGAGTTTGAGGAGCTGATGAACAAGCAGCATGATGATCAGGGTACAAAAGAGAAGGATGCAGAACACTCAGGAGGACTTGGTCCCTCAGGTTCATCAAAGGAAACAGTGTCTCAAAATCTTGAAGAGGGTGAAGGTGATTCTGATGCTAACAGAGAAGAAGAGATTACCAGAAAGTCCGGATGGAAACATCAATCTTCACATCCACTGGAGAATCTCATCTCTCCACTTGACTCAGGAATTCAAACTAGATCTAAGTCAAGAAATCTAGTTGCTCATTCATCATTCATATCATCCATTGAACCAAAGAACATCAAAGAAGCATTGCAGGATGTAGATTGGGTAACTTCAATGCAGGAGGAATTTCATCAGTTTGAGAGAAGCAAGGTGTGGCACCTGGTCCCCAGACCAATTGACAGAACTATTATTGGGACTAGATGGGTCTTCAGAAACAAACTTGATGAGCATGACACCATTACTAAAATAAATCAAGTCTTGTGGTGCAAGGTTACAACCAAGAAGAAGGGATTGATTATGATGAAATATTTGCTCCTATAGCTAGAATGGAAGCTTTCAGAATATTGATAGCATTTGTTGCCCACATGGAGTTCAAGCTGTTTCAGATGGATGTCAAGAGTGCTTTCTTGAATGGGAATCTAAAGGAGGAAGTATATGTCAAGCAGCCCCTAGGCTTTGAAGATGCAGACCTAGATCATCTTCTGGAATCGTATAACTGTCAAAAGTGAGTGACTGTTCATCGGAACTGTTATAGTCTGAATACTCATAAGGTAGACCTGCCCAATCATGTGTTGAAACTGGACAAAGTTTTGTATGGGTTAAAGCAAGCTCCCAGAGCTTGGTATGAACGCCTATCGAAATTCCTGCTAGCCAATGGGTTCAAGAGAGGTAAAATTGATAACACTTTGTTCTTGAAATATAGAGGTAAGGAATGTATGCGTCCACCTATGTAGTGGGACCAGGTCCTCGACACTGTTACAATAATAAACAGTAAAGAACAAATACTGAAGGTAAAGATTGACAATCAACTTTACGTGGAAATCTCCTTGCTCAAGGGAGAAAAACCATGACCTGTTCTCGACAGGACTTTTCAAACTACTTCCACTAATCTTCTCCAAGAAAAAGTAAAAGCAGTTTACAAAATGAGATTAGCAGGCTAATCTCCTCACTAAGAAATACCTCCTATCACTTAGCTGAGCCAGAGCAGATACAACACTGCCCACTATACTAATCCTAACCGATTAATATAGACTTTAGAGTAAGAGACTAAGTTACCCTTAACCTAGTTCTTACAATGATTCACACAAGTTTGAAACGTGTCTTTAACAAATGAAACGAATCCTACAATATAAGCACTATTACAAGCAAACAAAATTATAGCTGGTACAGAGGTAAGGAATTGTTGATTGTGCAGGTTTTGACATTTGCATACTTATACAATGGAATTAAAATCATTTTGACATTTGCATAATTATACAATGGAATTAAATTATATATGATAAGGGATTAAGTTCCTAGATGTTTTGATGATCTCCTCACAAGTGCAGGGACCTGGTCCTCTGCAAAGTATGAATACTCGTCTAGTGTCAAAGTGCTGAACAGCTGTAAAGCTTGTCCGCGTCAGAAAGTTGGTGAAGCTTCAGAGTACTTCACCAATCAAAAGAGACGAGGTTGATTGTACATTGGATAATAATTCTTCATGGTATATATCAAACAACAAACAACATTATTCATCATTCATTCAAAGAGAGATACTTTCAAGCATCAAAAACATCAAGGGACCTGATAGTAGTGTTTTTATTGCTTTCTGTACCAGCTATAATTTTGTTTGCTTGTAATGGTGCTTATATTGTAGGATTCGTTTCACTTGTGAAAAACACATTTCACACTTGTGTGAATCATTGTAAGAACTAGGTTAAGGGTAACTTAGTCTCTTACTCTAAAGTCTATATTAATCGGTTAGGATTAGTATAGTGGGCAGTGTTGTATCTGCTATGACTTAGCTAAGTGATAGGAGGTATTTCTTAGTGTGGAGATTAGTAGGCTAATCTCATTTTGTAAACTGGTTTTTACTTTTGCTTGGAGAAGATTAGTGGAAGTAGTTTGAAAAGTCCTATCGAGAACATGTCGTGGTTTTATTCCCTTGAGCAAGGAGGTTTCCACGTAAAATTGATTGTCAATCTTTACCTTCAGTATTTGTTCTTTACTGTTTATTACTATAACTGTGTCGAGGACCTGGTCCCAATATACATTATTAGTATAAAAATAAATAATTGACATTATGCAATTTCTTTATACTTCATGTTGGAAAATGTGACAGCTTTTTAATTTTTAACCAAATTTCATTAGTTAGATTCTTTCTCGTATTATATCTTTGAATAAGCAAGTTTAGTCTTTTAGATAGTTTTTGTTATTTGGTGGAATAGTTAATTCAATAAAACACAGAAGAAACACTTTAATTTAAATAGTATTTTACACCTCCTTCTTTGATATGGAAATATCCAGAAAAAAAAGTGAAAAAATTTCATGATCAAACGGGTCCTCAATTATTCAAAGCACTAGACATAAAACCTCTGCAGAAAAAAATAAATAAAAAGGGGGATAAAGGGCCTATCCCAAAACAATCTACCTTTGTCGTGATTAAGTTAAGATAATATATCCTTAATTACCAAAAAAGAAAAAGGAAAGGTGTAAGGGATCTCTTAAAAAAAAAAAAAAGTCGTAAGCTTACTCATTAATAAGGATAGAGTACCCCTTTAAATTAAGCAATCGGATTTGACTCCTTTACATTACACTTTCTCTTCATTTTCTCAAGTGCATATTTAAATGAGTGACACTTGTCGTATTTAAAATTTAAAAATTTAGATTAAATTAATTTAGCCACTTAACTATAGTTAAAATTAAAATAAATTAGAAAAAATAACTCATCACTAACATTAGTAAGAAAAATTTCACCTTTCACTAATTTTGGCTCCTCATTAACATCATTGTTTTATGATATATGTTTTACATCTCCATTAATATCATTTTCCTAATCTAAAGATAAGAATATTCTTCGTTCTTTTTTTATATCTGACAAAGAAAGCAGCAAAATAATTATGAAAAATAAAGAGTCCAACTTTATTTTTAAACAAAAATTATTCTCACATTTTACAAATATTATTATACTACAGTATTTCCTCTCTATTTATTTTTTTCAATTCTGGCATAAATTTATTTTTCAAATGCTTATCTTTTTAGTCAACAAAAAATAGATTTTTTTCAGTCAAAGGTAATTTACAAAATTTTAATTTTTTATGCTATATGTTTAAAATAATTTTAAAATATGATCTGAAATTTATTTTTTGTAATACCATTTTTTAGTGATTATCTCAAGTTCTTTTTATGTGTTTTGTATCTTCTATATATTTTTTATTAAGGATATTCATGATTTCATTAATCAAAAGGAAATTAGAAAATATAATTAAAAATGATGATATAAATGAGGAGCCAAAATTAGTTGAAGATGAAAAATTTCTCACTATTAAAGTTGGTGAGTTTTTTCCTAATTTGTTCTTTAATTATGGTTTAAAAGGATTGTCAAATTGAATTTAATTTAGACCTTCGAATTTTTAAATATGAAAAGTATCACTCATATAAATATGCACTTGAAAAAAAGGTGTAACGAAGATGAATACATTTTTCATAAGAAATATATCGTATCCCAACAATTCACTAAAAATAGTACAATTTTCTTGTCAAGTTGTTTGAAAAAAGAACATATAACTCAATTCCTCTTCTTTTCCATAATATACCATTCTTCCAAGTTATTTTTGTATTTATATGGAAAGTTCTTTTGTACGTAGTCGGCAAGTCTTTTGAATCTTAGTGTATTCAAATTTCAAACTTTACGGCTCTAATTGGAAAAATAATAGGAACAATGATTTTATGATTTATTATAATAACAGTTTACAGTATATGACTATTTTTCCACAGGTGATTGATAAAAAGTAACAAAAAATATGGAACAATAAAACACGTACATGAGATTATTATATTGTACATTTATTTTTCTTTAATTTAAACTATAAAGGAGATTTCTTTCGTTCGTCCGATGCTATCCTAATTGAGTTACATGTGTACTTCAATCGGAGAGAAGCCAGATCCATAAATTAGCATCTACTTTTTATTATTATATTTTTAATTATTGGTATAATACATAAATATGACTCTTAACTTGGCTTCCGCGGATAACTATATCCTTCAACTTTGAGTGTGCACAAGTAGACATTTAAGCTTGTATAAAATTGAACAAATAAACACACATGTTCTACATGATATAATACGCGTAGGACACCACGTAGAACACAAAATTGACATGTAGGGTGCCACGTAGGACGAATGTGTCCATTTCATGGATTTTATACAAATTTAAGTGTCTACTTGTGCATATCCAAAGTTAAAAGTTCATAATTGTCAGGTGACGTCAAGTTAAAGGGTCATGTTTATGTATTATGCCTTAATTATTTCAAGTAATTTTCTTAGAAAATGTAAAATAATTAAGAATCTCATTAAATGAAAGGTAAATATAGAGAAAAGCCCCAATAATTTTCTTAAAATTTGAAATCATTTGAGCGATGAAAAAAGTCGGAAGAATTTACTTATTCAATAGAGGGAGTATCAATCAAGATTAAAAGAAAAGTTCACATTTAGAGAAGTAAATATAAAACTGCAAAAAAATGGCCTTGCCAATCAATATGTACTGTCGAAATGGAGCATGACTTGTGACAGAAATTAAGGTAAAAAGTAGAACATTGACATTGACTAAGCTAATTGATACGAACTAAATAAAGCAATTCCTTCTTTTAGACTTTTTTATATATTAGCTTCCGCTAATTTAAGAGTTTGCTCAGCTTCTTGTGAAAATTCATATTAATTCTTAAAGATGTTTTTTTTTAATAACCGCAATTTCTGAATCAGCTTATTCATAACACAAATATACACGCTACTTTACAAGCAAAAACATTGCATTGCATTCATTTAAATGATTCCTTGTAGACTTTGATTTTGTCAAAGTCTTCTATTGTTTGGTGAACACATTATTAAAAAGACAACTATAATTGTCAACGCCTTCTAAATTTTTATCTAGTACTCTTGCCTTGTTTTCATTCACAATATCTAAGAAATTATATTGAATATGATTAGGCGTTTTTTATTTCCAATCAGGTGTTTGGTATTCATATTGGAGTTCGATTACATCCAAATTTTGCGCCAGAAAATTCCATATTAGGGTGCAAATCACTGTCTAACAAAAACGACTGTTTACTGAGGGAGACTCGAACGGAATATGAGTAGTTGATTATACCCCACTAGGCCACTAGACATTATTATTTTTTCTCTAAGGTCATTTTCTTCTTAGTGCTATATATTGAACCCTTTAATTAGTACGTTATTTTAATTTCCATAATAATTCAACACCATGCAGCATAATCAAGTTGCTCTGTTTTCTTTCCAACTCCCCTGTTTTATGCTAATCTTAACACTAACCACCGCCCAAATTATCCCCTCTAACACCACTTCTCCTCCTTCTCCTCCGCCCACGAACGCCACTTCTCCGCCAACCAACGCCAACGCCACCACCTACACAATAACCAAACCTGCCAACATAACAAAACCAGGATGTCCAAAACAGTGTGGGAACCTTACGGTTCCATATCCATTTGGAATTGGAATAGGTTCTGGTTGTGCATTAAACCCGAATTTCGAAATCAATTGTGACACTAATACAACAGATTCTCCAACACCCCTCATATGGAACATGCAAGTCTACGACATCTCAGATGCGGAAATGCGCATATCAAATACCATAAATATAAAGTGTTACTCACAAACAGGAGTTTTGGTTCAAAATGAACCTGCTTGGATGGGTTTAGGAAGATCAAGTCCTTACAGTTTTTCTTCCCTAAACAGGTACGAGGCGTATTCGCAATGAGTTTACAAAATTCTTAAATTAATTTCATAGTAGTTAAAATAGTGTAATCTCACTACTCTATTCGTTTTGATCCAATAGCCTGATGGACGCAGGGGCGTAAACCCCCTCCGGCGGAAAATATACTATTTATACATTGGTTAAAATTATTTTTTTTATGTATATATAGTAGATGTTGAACCCCTTCGATTAGTTCACGTGTTTAGTTCTTCTAATTTTGAACTCCCTTACTAAAAACCCTAGCTCCGCCACTGGATGGACGAATCATAACTCAACTTGTTTAAACTTGGATTGATTATCAAGACTACTAATATTGAGCTGATCTCGCGGTCTCTTTACGTACTGATTCTAAATTATAAATTCACCTCTGTAGATTCACGGTGGTTGGTTGTGATGATGGTGCGGTAATGACCGCACTTAACTTCGCTAATGCTTGCCCCACTGCCTGTACCAGTACAAGTGATGTAACTAAAGGAAGATGTATGAGTTCTGGTTGTTGCCAAGTGATAATACCAAAAGGCTTGAAATATTACAATACAACTATGATAACCAATAGAAATCATAGTTTATCTTGGTCGTTTAATCCATGTGGCTATTCGTTTCTTGGTGAAGCTAGTCGATTCGAGTTTCAAGGTGTAGAGGATCTCAGTGATGTTAATTTTGCAAAGAAGATTATGGATAATGTCCCTATTGTGCTAGATTGGGCCATTGGAAATCTTACTTGTGTTGAAGCACGGGAAAGTAACGATTATGCTTGCCTCGATAATAGCCAGTGTGTTGATTCTGACACTGGCATTGGTGGCTATCGGTGTAGCTGCAACTCGGGATATGAAGGCAATCCATATATAGATTCTGGCTGCCAAGGTAATTTGATTTTTGTACACTCTCATATCATATATAGGTTTTATGCTCAACGCAATCATATATCATATAGGTAATTACAAAGTATTTATGTTATTCCCTCTGTTTCAATTTGTTTGTGTACTTTTCTTTTTTACTCTATTTCAAAAATAGTATTGCAATTCCAACTTTCCACATGAAATATTTAACATTGCAAGATTAAAGGTCATTTTGATACATTTGACATATATTAAATTTAACATGACAAGATTCAATCGACAAAACGTCAGACACTACATCAAAAATGTTCTTTCACGACAATTAATTAATTACAATAGCTTAATTGCAGCTAAATATGTTCTTTTAGAGGCAATTGACACTCTTTATAAATGTCTTTAAAGCATATTGTGATAATAAATCTAATGATAATTAACTAATGATGATAAAACTTTAACACTCTTTGTTAATGTGCATACTTTATTGCTGCTAAATGTTGTTTTTGTTATTTGATTTCCATTTCTCTGTTTTGCATTCCAGATATTGACGAATGTGCAGATCCAAATACCAATTCATGTGAACAAATTTGCACAAACACGCCAGGGAGTTACAATTGTTCCTGTCCAGAAGGATTCTCTGGTGATGGCAGAAAGAATAGTCGTGGTTGTATTGCACCGAACTCTAACTCTGAGTTTCCATGGATCAAGTTTTCTGTTGGTAAGGTTCTTAGAATTTAATTTTGAATTTGTCTCTACTCGCGTATAGATCAACGTCTTGCTTACTTTCTATTAGAAGTCATGGATTATACATGGTAGTGACAAATCATGAATCATTTCTTAAAGTGAAAATAAAATTACATGCATGTCTGTTCGATCTATTGGACTTCTAATTCAAACAAATTTGTTCGATAAATACAGGTATGAGTGTTGGTTTTGTATCCCTAATAGTTGGGACAACATGGCTCTATTTCAGTATCAAGAAAAGAAAACTCATTAAACTTCGCGAGAAATTCTTCCAACAAAATGGTGGTTTGCTCTTGAAACAACGTATCTCTTCAAACGAGGGTGGTGTGGAAGCAACCAAAATTTTTACAGCCGCGGAGCTGAAGAAGGCTACAAATAACTATGCCACTGATAGAATTCTTGGTCGTGGTGGAAATGGAATTGTCTACAAAGGTATTCTACCTGATAATCGCATAGTTGCCATTAAGAAATCAAAGTTTATGGACGAGGAACAGATTGAACAGTTCATCAATGAGGTACTTATTCTTACTCAAGTCAACCATCGAAACGTGGTGAGACTCTTTGGATGTTGTTTGGAAGCTGAAGTTCCTTTACTTGTCTACGAATACATTTCTCATGGAACTCTTTACGAGCATATCCACAATCGAAATGGAGCACCTTGGTTATCTTGGGAAAATCGGCTAAGAGTTGCTAGTGAGACAGCAAATGCACTTGCTTACCTTCATTCATCCGTGCAAATGCCTATAATTCATAGAGATGTCAAGTCTGCCAATTTATTATTGGATGATGTTTACACCGCGAAAGTGGCAGATTTTGGAGCTTCGAGGTTAATCCCTATTGATCAAACACATCTTGCTACAATGGTTCAAGGGACATTAGGATACTTAGATCCTGAATATTTTCGGACAAGTCGCTTGACTGAGAAAAGTGATGTTTATAGTTTTGGAGTAGTTCTTGCCGAACTTTTGACAGGGATGAAACCTATTTCGAGGGACAGAAATGACGTGGACAAGAATTTGGCAGAGTATTTTGTTTTGTCCATGAGAAAGAATCAATTGTTTCAAATTCTTGATCGCATAGTGGTAAGAGAAGGAAGCCTTGAGCAACTCCAAAAGGTGGCTGAGCTAGTGAAGAGTTGCCTTAGTTTGCATGGAGAAGATAGACCTACGATGAAAGGAGTAGCAATAGAACTTGAAAATTTAAGGAAGTTCACAAAAAATAACCCTTGGGCTAATGGACATGAACATGAAGAGAACAAAGATGAATTGTCAGATCTCTATACAATTCCAATTGACTCTAATACAGACATCGACAATTTCTCTGGACAATATAGTTCCAATTCCAATACAAATAGTAGCAACTTTTCTGGACAATATAGTTCGGGTAGTACTTCTAATACAAATAGCCCATTGATCCAAAATAGAAGGGCAATTTGATTATGTGCTTTGAATTTTCTGGTGTAATTTTTTTGCTTGTGATTCTTACTTTCCTCTTTGAATTTTTGTTTACATTGGAGTCAAACTCCCACTTAAGCTAGCTTCTAAATGAATTTTTTTTTTCTAATTTTATGTGAGAAAATTTATTGTTTAGACTATTTTTGTACATTCTACTTATTATATTATAAAAGAGAGTTTAGGGACAAGTCTAATATATAATATTCAAGATTGGGACTTTTCCCAATCTTGAATATTATATATTATACTTGTGGGACTTTTAAAATTCTATTTTATACCCAAG
>JAJOOH010013408.1:0-54094 GCA_029582605.1 Solanum gracilifrons
GGGGTGAAAAAAATGAAATTTTGAAATTGAAAATATTTTTTGACAAAATAAATTGATTTTTTCAACAAAATAGTAATTGTAATTTGAAGTTGAAAGAGTTTTGGAAAATGTTTTCCATAAGTTTGGAAGGGAAGTCATTTTCCTTAAATTTGAGGAAAATAAGTTGATTTGGAAAACATTTTCCAAAACATTTAACCCAACCAAACATGAGAAAATTGGAAAACATTTTCCGGAAAATGTTTTTCTTCATACCAAACACACCCTAAGTCACGGTCATTGATCAATACAAAATGAACGGATGAGATTAAAATTGGAATATATAACTAGGACACATTTGGTTTAAGTTGGCTAAAACTGGAATGAAATAGCTAGAACTTGAATAATTTGGAGCAAAATGAAAAGATTACAATCTAATTAATAAAATACTACATATATTAAATAGAAAATAGATGAATATTTATCATGTAAAATAATAACTTTCCATATAAAAGAAATACACGCTTCATTAAATTATATTTATATATTAGATACTAAACAAACATAAATAATATACAAAAATCGTTATTTCAAATTAACAATTAATAAAAGTACATAGCTACAAGAACAAAATAATATTTCTTTTATAAAATATGATTAATTAGATAAAATTAAATAGTTTACATATATATATATATATAAAGGAAATTAGTTTTGAAAACATTTACTTAATCAAATAACAACCCAAATGAAATATAAGTCGATAAAAATTGAGCATCAATAATATTGTAATGGTATCAAACAAACTAAAGGCGAATTAAGCTTAGGCTAAAAAAAGGTAACGCAGAGTAATTACTTTTTGCATCCCAAAGACATAAGCCGACTGACTACTCTATTTTTGGGCTATTTTTTGTAACCTTATTTTTAGGGGAAACCAAAATTTACGAACTTGAGCCTGACAACCTGCGTTTTTTCCATTTACTGAAAAGGGCAAGCAGGCCACTATTAACTAATATTTCCCTTTACAAGGCTCTAGTTTATTTTCTTCATCCATGAGATCTGAATAAAGTTGCATTAAGTGCGCTAACCAAATCATAAAATGTGAAAGCCAACACCAAACTATTAAGGTGTTACATGTATGAAGCTCGCTGTACGTTTCACCAATCACAGCAACATAAATAGCTAACTATACATAAAATATGAACCTCTGTAGTCAAATATTATGTCCCTAGCCAGCCTACACAAACATATCAAATATTTCATTTTGCCTCATGATGGGACTAGGCTGCTGAAGATGCGTTTCAAACTGGGACATGCAACCCGCAACCTCGTCATGTTCAGTGGACAAATCTGTTAAGTGGAAAAAAGGATTATCAGCAAATTCACAAAAAGAGCTCTTGTATCAATAAAATGATACATAAAAATCAATACAGGGCATATTCTTAACATCAAAAGTACTCCTGACCTTGGGACAAAAACGAACGTCAAGCGTCTCAAGCATCGTACATCGTGATACGGCAGCTTCAACAGCTTCCTCATCAATGTTGCAGGACTGTAGGACAACAAAAGCAAGAGTACAGAATAACTCCACATCACAATTGTGTCACAAGAATTTCAATTGCACAAGCACCTTCCGGGTGTGCCAACGATTTTTCAAGGGAGTTCATCAAAGTAGTTTTTAACAAGACATGATAGAAAGAAAGGCAATCGATTTCACGAGCTCTACACTAGAAAGTGGCATGTCTTTGAGGTAAGCCTGAGGCGTGTAATGATAGAAGCAACAACGGAAATACAGCTCAGAGAAAGCAAAAGCTTCTTCTAAAGAAAAAAAAAAAATAAGACTTCAGTTCTCACTTGCAGTTCCAATATTCAAGCAAATAAGCATCAGTTAAGAGTTCAAATTCTCATTTCAGTAATTTTAGCCCAAGTACATCATGCTCCAAGAAATATAGGCACGATGCCCCCAAACTACATGCCATCCCTAAGGACTTCTAACACTTCCAAATTTGAAAAATGTTTATTATCTATCCACATGAATGCCTAGGAAGACCATGAAGAGTACTAGGATTACTTGTTATTTTAGTAGACCACTGTGTTAATTTGAGTACTCCTAAGACGATATGCAGCTAGCTATTAGATCTTACAATACAATCCCATTAGCGACTTGATTAGGAGCTCAAGTTCTCTCTACAGAATATCAAGCTTAAGGGTATGCATATTCTCCATACCAACCTACTGAACCAGAGGCAGACGAGAATGTTTTGTAAAACAGACCAACGAGGATCCTCCTATCCTAAATGGATGAGTCTTTGGTGTAAAAAGGAAATTGTAAATGAAGTTGAATCATTGATAGAACTCATAAAGTCCCTACAAGGTAGGAAGGGGACTGACATTTGTAATGGTTGTACAGTTTGCATATCCTTCGTGCTAAGGTAAAAAACTATTACTACCTCAACAGGGGAAAAAAAGCACAAGCGAAATGATAAAGACCAACTAGAAAGAACACTTTTGCAGCAAAGCTGCCACTACAACAATTAAAAAGCCAGCAAAGAAAATGCCAAATTGAAGATACAAAAATACCTGAAGAAAGAGGCTACTTAATCTTGGACATTCCAGTTGCAATGATTCCAATGAACAGCAATTGCTGAACAAGAGAATATAATTAAGTAACAACTATGATCATGAAAATAAAGCCATTGATACAACAGTAACCTACGAAATCATATCGCTAAAGAAAATACCTCAAATTGAGAACGCACAAGTTGTAACAAGCTATATCAACCTCCTTCAAATTCGCAGACAGGGAAAGGTTTAATGATGACAAAAGGAAACCTTGTGCCATAGGAATAAACACCTTTTTTATATTTGGGCAGCCTACACAGTTAAGGTTCTCTAGCAAACGCTTTGGTTGTTCATTTGGCAACTGCTGTTCTCCCAGGGAAGATCCATGAGGTATACTAACACTGGGTATATGCGACAGTTGATCTCCAGAAAATCCCCAATTTAAATCATGCATATTAATACATCCATTCAAGCTGACATGACTCAAATGTGTGCAGCAAGCAAGCAATTCCTCAATGGCTGATTGGCATAAGGTCCCATACGACAAATCCAACTCACAAAGGGCTGGGAGAGCATTTTCTTTATAGAGGGGTTCCAAAGATGTATCAGTGAGATACTTGCATGCTTGCAACTTAAGGACCTACAACATAACATATATATATAAGCTTAGAGAGGGGTTAAAAAAAAGAAAGGAGGAGGGGTGGGGGTGGGGGTGGGGGTGGGGAGTAAGCCAAAAAAGCCCATCAATGTATCATGCAGATCCAAAAAGTTTATCCCAAACGCAATAAGGATGTGCCTAGTGCAGCGAGAAAGAGAAACACACTTGTGTTACTAAACTAGAGTCTCATCAGAAAATTTCAGATATAGCACTAGAAATTCTGCATACAAGGAACTCATGCCCTTGCACTGAAACAAATTGGGCACAAGACAATGGCAAACATTGGATATGGACAAAAATTATAGCATCTGTTGGAAAGTAGAAATATTCAGATGTTACGCTCCAAAATAAAAAAGAAAGACAGAATGCCTAAAGTAACTGGATCTCCACAATTCCAGGCCGGCCATCTTCAATGGTCTAAAAAGGAGGGCCAATAATGAAAAAGTTAAGGTGGCAATTCTAGTCTACAGTTTCGTAATATTTAACAAGTGCATTTATAAACAACCCAACCAAGTGGCACAAAACTATTTGAGAACAGAGACAACATCATCAGTCCTGGAATGGCATTAGAATATCCTACTCCATCAACAGCTAATATAATTGTAGATTTTAGAAGTCCAACAATCTACAATTTTATTCTATACTTTGTTGACTCTCTTTTCATTGCCCTCGACTAGAGTTCTTTTCAATGCAAAATGGAAACCTCTTACAAGTTTTCTGATTGCTCTTTACAGTTTCTGTTGCTCCAGATCCTCCAGAGCAGGTAAAAGCTAAAACCTAAGCTTGCTTTTAGTTGTTTCCTAGCATTTTCTCGTATCCATGATTGTCAGCTTTCTATTCTACTGATGTTACTTTAAATCTGTGTTATCACTTACACTTGATCTAATGCATTGGCTTAATTTACTTCTTATTCTTTGTACAGAGCTGATGATTCACTTTGAAAACAGAAATGCTTTTTCAATAATAAATCAATATAGTTGTCGAAGGGGAGCCTTGGCATAATCGATTACGTTGTTGCCATGTGAATGGGAAACAACCTCTTGCAGAAATGTTGGGTAAGGCTACGTATAATAGACCCTAGTGATCCAGCCCTTCCCCGGACCCAGCGCATAGCGCAAGCTTAATGCACCGGGCTTCCCTCTTTAAATTAATACAGTTGTCACTTGTCAGAACTGTGGTATAACTTGGTAAGAAAATTATAATGGTATTTTGTATTGAAAAATTAAACTTTTGGTTCTGCTTAATGAAAAGCTTCAAATTTGACTTCTTCGCCACAACAGAGAAACAGCTTATGGTACTAAAGATCACATTTCTTTTCCAAAAAGAATGGTCAAACACCTTAACTGCCAAAAAACTTAAGGAAAAAAAAAAGCACTTCTAATTCCCCAAAAATATGGCCACAAACAATGATTATTAAATTTGTAATAGTCAAAATAGAATCACAGTTCTACTGAAGTAAACTTTCAATCAGTCAGAACTGATTCACAAATTGTTACATGCATCCTGGTGTTTTAGCTTTTACTGCAAGTGGGAAAAAAGGAGAAGAACAGAAAAAAGAAAAGGAGAGATTAAAGTAATTGGCTTATGACCCTGTGTTCATCCCATCTTAACATGAGTAAATTTTGTAGTTAGGTATTTTGACCAGCACAAACTTAAGCCAACCCATCCCTTTGATACCCATAGAAAAAAAGATAGGAAAGTGGCCCATATATCTAGAAGAGTGCAAGTCCAGACTGGATAAATAGGCATACTTTTTCCACAAAATAGAGCATGTTAAATCAAGTTCATCTAGCTTCCCACTGTAATGGAGAAAGTGATAATATGCTTGGGCGATAGAAGTTACCTTTAACTGCAGGCATGATTCATAAACAGGTTGCAAGGTAACCAAAAACGTATAGGATAGATCAAGGTAGGTCAAGTTTGGGAGGGACTGCAAAGAGAGGAGTCCATCACAGCCAACAGATGGACATGACATTAATACTAATGACTCGATGAGGGGGCACGACGAAGTCGTGGCAGATAAACAATCATCCTTGAGTTGGCTGCATATATGGAAAGAAATTAATGAGATGTGACAGAACTAAAACAAATATGCACGTGTGACAAGCAAGAGAAAGTAAGCAACCTGCAGAATGAAGCATCAAAAGAGGTTAACAAGGGGCAATTAATAGATGCTTCAGATAGCACACCACATCCCTTCAGCTCAAGTGAAGCCATTTGTGGAGCTTCAATATGGAGCATATTCATTTTGGGGCATATACCAAGATTAAGTGACCTAAGGCCAACCTGGAATAAGCGAACACATTTATCAACCATTTGGGTATAAATAAAGAAAAAAATGCATGTGTAACAAATTAACAATCATAAAATCAGCAGGTGAACATACAACTCCAGTCTCAAACCCAGAGATGATGTAAAGAAAAGAGGAAGGAGACGATGATCACTTACTGGGCAAAATGATGCTACTTCAAGATGATCACAACCATCTAAAGAGACTTGTTCAAGATATGGGCACCTAAGTGCAAGAGAAATTAAAGCACGGCAACCACCAAGTGAAAGAGAAACCAAAGAAGTGCTGCAGAAAGCCACAAGTGTCAAGCTCTGAAAAAAAGAAAAGACCGTAATTAGATTTAGACCATAACAACACATACAAATGTTACATAGATACAGCCGGATCTTTCAAGTTGAATAGGCAGAAATATATCATTATTCACTTCCAATATTAAAAAAAAAACTTTTCTGAATAGGTGTTAGCCTAAAACAGATCTGGCAGAAAAGAGAACACAGAAGGCGAATGCTAATCAGGACCCATTCTAAAACAGTGGAAACCTTTCCCTCTCTCAGCCCCCTTTTCCCCGGGAGGGTGCAACTTGAATATATTACTCTCTCTCACCCGGTCCCTCCCCCCTTTTCCCAGGAGGGGGGAGGGGGCACGGGGGAGGGAGAATGGGTAACCGAAATATAATACTTGATTTGTTGTGAATTTCTTCGATAGTCTACCACAATATTGACAAATTTAGTTCATTATTTTGTACATCTCTCAAAAATGTCAAACCCAAACCTAATTCAACCTTACTTTTCTTGATCACCAAATCAATAAAAGGGAATCTTGATTGGGAGAGGAGTACATATTTTCGTCAAGCTTCAAAAGAAAATTCCGATTTGACATTTTTTTTTTAAATGGCACGACTTCAGCTCTAGTATTGAATCAGGAAAAAAAGGTGAACTATTTTCTTCTCCCATCTGGGCAATAGTTCTCATGTTCTACTTCAGCTTAAAGCCTTAAACCGTCCCCTTAAGAACTCCCATGTATCTAATCAAAATGTTGAAAGAAACTTGGAGCTTATGATACCAAGAAAGACGTTTACCCTAATAGTTATTTTTTGACAAGATAAAAATACTTCAAGTTACTTTGGAAATGTGAGTATAAAATAAATACTACTGGTAAATCTAGGAATACATAATCACTATCCTTAATGCCAAAACAAAGGAATTAGAACTTTTCATCTTTCCCGCTTCACCTCTTGAACAATTTTAATATTTTTCAACTTGTCTGAGTTATTGAAGGAGATTCTCGCAACAAGTTATCCAGGGATTGTTATCCCACCCTCAATGTGGGATAAGAATGACACTACAATCCCGGGATAAGTTATCCCGCGATTTTATCCCAACCAAACATGGGATAAACTCATCCTAAAACTAATCCTGGGATCAGTAATCTCTTATCCCTCGTATCAAACAAGCCCTTAGTGCACCCAGTAGCACAGCTTCCCAGGCTTACGGCAAACAAGAAAGCACAACCAGATGACACAACAGTCAGTACACTTGGATCATACTTTTTCCTTTCATCATCTTTCATGATTACTCATTAAAATACCTGATCATTGATTGTCAGAATTCAGTACTAGATTTATTTACTTGGAAACATGCATAAAAAAGAATCACAAGTATCTGTTACAAGAAAAGCAAAAATGGCACTATGATCATAGGTTCATAACCACATTGCCATACGTGAGGACAAAAACAAGCTCTTAATGAAAAATGTACTCTGCACAGATCAACTGCCAAGATTTTAAGTGAACCACCTTCCGTTGACAAGCAAATCTAAGAAGAGATCATATATATCGTAATTAGATTTAGAAAAATCATGTTCAGCAACACATCCTCTAGTTAACAACCAAGAATGCACAAGTTAACAACGAGGAACTAAAATTGCCAACCTCACAGTTATCTAGAACTAAGGATTTAAGCACAGGACAGCCACCACCATCACTGAAAACTTCACAAATAGAATTGGTGAGCGATTCACACTCAGTAAGGTCTACTTCTAGCAAATTCGGACACTGTAATGCAATTGTTGTCAAGCTTTCCTGCTTCTGCAAAACTAATTTCTGTGGAATAATAAAGGAGAGAACTATTATCCAATGAATAGAATAATTCTAGTCAATAAAATAAGGTGACAATATATAACATCTAGGAATAAACTTACTTTGAGTGCACTTGAAGTTATATTGATTCGATGAAGCAATGGGCAATTAGAAACAGTAATTGATGATAACATTCCACAATGCAAGTTAAGGTCAATAAACCTGTTTCAATATAAAGAGTAGGTTACTGCACAAAAGAGTGACGGCAATCAAGGGATGGAAAGAAGTTCCCTTGAGACTGGATATGGAAACTATAAAGCCTGTATCATACTTGCGACAATGTACTAGTCTGATGCTCTGAAGGCGAGGAAGATCCAAGGACACTGATGTCAATAAACTGCAATTATCAAGCTCCAGAACCTGAAAAAAAGTGAAATTCACTGTTCAATATGAGATTTAAGGACTACTGATTACAGCATGGCTACCAGTATGAAAAGGGTGAGGAAAGACTCAAACCTCTAACATATAGCTATGGGCTATGGCAGCCATGGAAGCTGATGTTATGCCCTCACAACTATGAAGCTTGAGAACAGTCAGCATAACCAGCCGCACAGACTTCAACAAGTAACAAGTGTTAGTATAAACCAACTATGTCAATTTCAGGTACTAGGTAATTTTAATGAACATACCTCAAGAGAAATGTTTGGGCAGTATGAAGCATCCAAAACTCGAAGATTTCCACAAGTTTGAGCTATATCACGCAGTGTTTCATCACTGACACATGAACAATTTGACATATCCAAAGACTCTAAAAGAGGGCATGCTGTGGCAGCCGAACGAATAGCAGCGTCGGAAAGTTTGTGACATGAAGCAATATCAAGGTCATGTAAAAGAGGGCAATTAAGCACCGCATGTGGCATGCTACTGCGCTTAAGTGACAACGTTTCAAGTTGTGGACATCTGTAAGAATACCAACAATTAAGCACAATTGGACGCTAACTACTTTAACAAATTAACATTGTTGACTAATATTATACAACCTGATAGAAACTCGAAGCACACGACACTTCACTAGCTGCAGAAGACGCAAGCTATCATGAGAAATTGGTATCTCTTGAATGCCATTTCCAAGAGTGGCATCATTAATGGTCAAACTCCTCAACACATGGCAATCTGTTAAGGCTTGAAAAAATGTTTCCCCCAATTGACCTCTGCCCAATGACAGAGTCTCAAGATTCCTGGCAACAATGAAATGTATCAAATTAATCACTTATAGTGATTCATTCCTAGAGTAGTGACAACAACATAAAAAAAAACTATTACCTTAAAGAAGAAACAGCTTTCATTGCTAGTGGATGAATATTAGGAGTTCCATATAAGTTGATTGTTGTTGCATTTGGGTATCGCCGACACATGTCCTCAACTACATCATACATGAACAAAAAGTTGCAATTAATTGAAACATGAATTTTATGTGAAGTGATCATAGTAGTGTGGAAGGAACGGATATGAGGAAAAGATACTCACATTGATTTGAGGATATTTGTTTGTTCTCAAAATTCAGATACCGCCAAAAGTCTTCGTGAGAGCTAGCTGCTCTCCACTGGCTACAAACACTTGCAGCTCGACAAAGATCAATATGGTCCAAAAAGGAGAACACCTGGCAACAGATGAGGCATATATTCCCTTAATCAGAAACTTAGTATAAACACTTATTGATTAAGCAACTCAAAAGGAGCGGATGTGGCAACTAGTAAATACCATATGCAACAAGTCATCAGTAAGATCCATCCGCACATCTAAATCCTCCATTTTAGAATCTTTCCCCTCAGCATCTGTTGCACCAAGTAAGTTTGATAAACTCATATCTCCACCGCCCTCGTTCATTGGACATAGGTAACTGGTTTCCTGCAACAAGTGGTTGTCCCAATCCCTGCAAGAATATTAATCAATCAGTCTTCATTTTTGAGTTGTTGGCCTACATTTAGGGCTTACTTCAAAACTCAAAAGACAATTTGATTATATCAAATTAAAGAGTAACATTATTTATTAGGTTAAGCTTTTGAAATTCCAAATATAACTAGCTTTAGAAATAATTCTACTCCATGTTAATATTACTATGTTCTTTTCTCTAAAAGAATTATGTGAGAATGTACTTTCTCCAAAACTCAGTGAATAGTGTAACACTCTTGACCACATGTAAAACTGTACTACACGAGAAATAATTACAGGACTCTTGAGAGTCCTTAATTAATTAGTGAGCCACCCCTATAGCAACAACTGATCCTTGTAATTAGGCTTGGATTGCTTAAATGAATTCTGTATTAGTTCTCTACTATGGCCAACTTCACTCTAATATTCAATAGAATTTGACTAATTGGAAAAAAAAATATTGTAAATGAAGGTGCAGTAGCAGGTCTTACAGCGAAAAGGAGTTAACTTTGGGCCTTTTACTACAGGTATCACGATCAGAATCCTCTTTCAGCACTGTTGAGGATGAAGCCTCTCCACTCAAACCCAAATTCAAATTAACATCCAACATTTTCTCACCACTATAATTTTCATTCTTCACCTCCACTTCACTGGATAACCAGTTGCTATCAAAATCAATCTCCTCATTCTTGGGAACACCAAGATCACCTGCAGCGCCCGCTTGTGGACTCACCACTGCTGCAACATTGACACCTTCAAAAACATTCCTCCAGTCAAATGCCGAATTTTCATCTGGAGATTCGTCGCCGTTATTCCCCAAAATCGGGTCCCTCATACTCTTGTAGCCCTTCTTACTATCTTCTTCTTCTCCAAAACATAAACAACACCAAATCCTCATACACTCACTCACACCACACCAAGAAAAATAAAGAATAAACCCCAAATTTTATCAATTTCTGATCTTCAGAAACCCTAGCTCACGATCTAAAACTTTCCCCAAAAAAAACCCTAACTTTACAACAAACTACACCAAAACGACTCCTTTTTCACAAGAAAGCACACAAATTACATAGTTCACAGAATCTAACAAATTCTTGTTCCAGAATCTTCGACAAACCGGAGAATGGAGTTGCAGAAAAAGGTATGTGTGTAGAGAGAAAGAAAACAGTATGAGAAGTGCAGTGAGAGAAAGACAAAGAGATCTGATCGGATCTTTCGAAGGATCGAAGGCTGGCAGTGGTGACGCTTTTCTGGGATTGAGCTTTGGAAAGATCGGCAAATGGAGATTTGTGGGAAAAATAATACTACAGACAATGATGCTACTTCTTTTCGCCTTATATATGTCTGTCTATGTCTATATCTCACCACTTTATCTCTCAAAAATCAAATATTACAAATAGTGAATTTATATAAATATAATCCTTCTTTTTTCCTATTAAGAGTTTCAACATGGAAATTATAAAATTTGAAAATTAAAAATACTACACTAGTATTTAAAGTTAAAAAATTGTGTTTGAATATGAATATTTAATTATTTTTTTGTAAATGAAATATAGTGAATTTTATTTTATTTTTAAATTAAAGTGAGACCTTGAGGTCTTTTTTAATTAAAATGGAAAACAAATGATTCAATGTACCAAGTTTGATTCAAAAAAAGATTCAGCCCAATTCAAAAAGGAAATAAAGATTAAAATGGATATAGACAAAAATAAATAGGCATTTAGATTCGTGAATGTTTCGAGGATAGCAACATATGGGTTCTTTGTATTCTTCGACAACTTCTCGACAAAGGGGTTTAGATCGTTGGTCACGCAGTGTCCAAGCAAAGATCTCATTTCTCTAGAAATCATTAAGGAGAGACAAAAATGAGGTAAGATCCTTGCGGGTTTGAGCTCCCATTGAATTTTGAAATTTCATAATTTCTAACTTCCCATATGTTATTTGTGCTAAAGATACTCAAAATGCTAAGTAAACTTATGTAACACCCCAAAAGTTCCAATAAAAGGTTGCACAATTCAAAAAATATATATAGATTTGCAGAATTTTGGGTTCTATGGACAAGTTTACAAGTCGTGGAAAGTAGTACGACTCATAGGAACCATCCGTGTATGAGATTTTGGAAATCAGGAAAATTGGGTCAGAGTTTACGATCGAATTTACGAGTCGTATAAAGTTGTACGAATCATAGACACGAATCGTAGTTGAAACTTCAGAAAGTTGGGCTCAAAATGGACGAGTGGGTTATGAGTCGTAATAGGTTCTATGTGTCGTGGAAAGGCCTCATGAACCAAAGTCCTAAAACCTTGGATATTCCCTAGACTTACTTCTATGACTTGGTAGTATGGATCGTGCAATGGACTACGAGTCGTGGTTTAGGTCTCGTAGATCCTTCCTCAAAAACTAAGCATTTCGTTACAGTTTTCTACGAACGACCCGGACAGGTCATAAGACATTCTACGGATCGTAAAAGGGCTTCATAGGTCAAAGTTCAGAAATTCAGGATTTTTTCCTCTAAGTACTATGGACAGGGTTCTACGGACCGTAGAGGGTATTACGGTCCGTAGATACCCCGTAGAAGCCCCCCAACAGTTGTTAACTAGGGGCGTTTTAGTCCTTTTCCACTCTTTTCATTCTTAATTATGTATTTGGCCTGTTCTAAGTGGGAATTCCTAACAACCATAATCTCTCATTCTCTCTTAATTCTCCCAAAATCCAATTTCTTCTCTCTCAAGTTTCTTTTCAAGGCAAGAAAGAGTGATTCAAACTTCAAGTCTTTCTTCCAAGATTCAAGCTAGGGTTTAATTCAAGGTATGTGAGAACTTCATCAATGGGTTCTTCTTTATCTATTGAGTCCCAAAGAAACCTCAATTTCTCAAATTATAAATTTCCCAAAACTAGGGCTTAGTTGATCTTGGGTACTTATTGAATTTCAGTTTCTTCTTCATAATTAATCTTAAATTGCATGAATTGATTATAATTCAATGTTTTCAATGATATTTTCACAAACTCATAGCACCGATTTTATATATATATATATATATGTCTGTGTGTGTGTCTCATATTATCACATTTTCATGAAATATGATACTTCCAAATAAATTATCTCTCGGTATATACAGATATCATCATTATGATGATGTTAATTAGAGGATCCTTCAGATTATGTTCAGTTATCATGGTTAATGAGCTACTCATTATTTTATCAGATTATCAATACGATTAAGTAGAACAAATTATTATAGTTTTCAGATTTATGCATAATTTTGTTGGGAGTATACTTAGCACCGAATCGGACTAAGGTCGATTACCTAAGTTTCAGAACTATGTGCCCCCGTAGATTATGTCTTGAACAGACATTAGCTAGTGGATTCACGTTAGCTCAGATATCATGGCCTTTACCTTGGCAAGTAGGATACTCTCTTTTTGGTGTGGGAGTAGTACACCAAACTCTATGTATAAGCTTACATAATTTATATCGGTTTTAGTATCTCCCACATATGGTATGTTTCATATATTGCATGATCTTGTACTTATGTATGTTAGATTATTATAACTCAGTGTTATTTTATTTTACTTGGTCTTTCATCAGCATGTTTTACAGATTTATCATGATCAGATGTTATGTTCATTATGCATTTCTCATATTCTAAGTATTGACTGCATATTTTCTACCTATATTGTTTGAGTATATAGGTGCTGACACTGTTAGCACTACCTCTGATTAGCTAGTAGCAGTATTGATGAGTCATCATCTCTCCGAGGACACCACTTATGTTTCATTTTTAGACATTACTTTTAGTTTTCAAACTTGTTAGAGTTAGCTAGGGATTTATCCTAACAACTCGTATTAGTAGAGGCTTTCAGATAGATACTTAGATTTCACCATGTGATGTTGTTTCTAGATTTTGTCTATGTTGAGTTTATGGGTTCTATTTCAGATATTTCAATTTTAGTTTCCACATGTATATCTCAAATTTTTTGTTGATTTGCTATTCTTAGTGTCATGTCATGTCTTGAAGTTATCTAAGGGTCACTTGTGGCTCTAGGCACTGTATCGCATCTAGGGATAGTCTCGGGGCGTGACAACTTTATCTCAATATACCCAAAAAATCCCATTAGGTGCTATGATATCATATTTCAAACAAAAAACTTCTTCAGATTTAGAGTTATGTAGAACAAAAGAACACAATGGTGAATGTATTGTTAAAATTCTTGAAATTATCTTTGAGCAGCGATTTCAAATATAAAAAAAAATAGAAAAGGGTCGTATTTGTCCTTATACTTAAAAAAAGAGAGGTGATATTTACCCCTTATAATGCTTTTTAATATATTCGTCCTTAGCATCCAACTCTGGGCACATATTTAGCCTTGAACTATTAAGTCTCATTTGTTCATTCTTATTATCATATGTTTCAAACAACATATTTCAGTAAAATTTTAATTAGAAGAAGTATGGTAGGAATTTAATTAAATAGATTATTAGATAGAATTCATAAAATTCTAATCTATTTTTTTTAATAATAAATGGAATATAAAATGAAAATAATTAACAAATGCATCTCTCCAATGAATGTGGACATCGTAGCAATCATGTATGTCAATGTATGAATCAAAATAAATTCTCTTTAAGGTGAGAAAGAGGGATCGAGAATGATGATAATCATACCAACAATAATGACGCTGGAGATTAAAAATTTATGATGATAATAACCATTTTAATTACAAGACTAAAATGCGAAATATTTTTAATCCAATTAAATTTAAGTGGAAAGAAATTTTAACTGGGTTAAACATATATCTACCTAGGCTCCATGTAGGATAATAACAGTGGACACATGAAACTTAACAGTTCAAGGGAAAATATATGTTGAAAGTGGTATTATAAGAACAAACATATCAAAAAGTATGATGATGGATAAATATGTCATGACCCAGGGGTACCCCCGTACCCCTAGATGTAACATGGCGTGTAGAACCCCGAAGGACTCCATACAAGCCACTTAGCTCACATAACATAAGAAATAGAACAATAAGAGTAAAACAATAGTCCAAGTCCAAACATTTTATAAAAGAAAAACGAAAGTGTAAAACATTTGTCTCATCATAGCCATCTAATACAATAGAATGAAATTGTGCCTAGCCCATACATCATGTCCAAAAGATAAATACATGAAATGGAACTAAACAATGAAAAACTCTGTCCTCGAAGCATGAGGACTCACCAAAGCTCAGAAAATATCTCAAGTCAACCTTTAGCCACGAAACTCGGAAACCTGACTACCGGACCTTACATTTGGGGAAATGTAGGTAAGAGTATGTGTTAGTACAAAACAATGTACCAAGCATGATAGTCATGCATAAAACATTTAAAACATGTTAAAAGGGACATTTCATTTCATAACATGCAATTGACCAAGCTAAAACATGATATAAGAGAGTTAGAAAACATATTTCATAATAAAAACATGGTCAATGCAAGCTAACATCTTTAAAGCCTTTGAACACATATGAGATACTCCTTGAGTAACCTTAGTTCATTATTAATCTTGTTGTGGGGAATTATCCTTAGTAGACATAGAGACCATGTGAACTATAACATGAACCCCCGATGTCTCCCACACTGAAAGGGGTTGTCCTACTTGCCAAGGTAAGGACCATGAACTTCTAGCTTAAGTAGATCCACTAGCTAATCATCCTATGGGGGCACATATTTAAGGGATAAAGATATTGCTACTATAAACCCAGCCTCTACGAACGGGAGAGCTTCCATCTCAAAAGATTGCTTCTAGAAACCCGACCTCTACTAACGGGAGAGCTTTCATCTCATGTAAATATCCTCTTGGTGCTAAGCATAAATCCCACGGAATACTATTTTCTTACTTATTCTCATTATCCATGGAAAGGTGTCCTTGGACAACCAATCCAAGCTAAATTCATTAGTATAACTCTTACTCTTTGATTCAATTAGATGAGAAAATCTTTCAACCTAAGAATCCTTTTTATGTGAGAAAACCTTCCACATCTTACTCTTATGTGTACATGAAAATCCTTTCAATAACATATCATAATCATCATCATCGATACTTTACTCTCAAAGCATCCTTCAAACATTTGCATAGATTTCATAAGAAATGCATAATTCTATAATTTACCTCTTGAGGTTCAAAACCCACTTTCAATCATCAATACTTAGAAAACATGGGTTATATATGAATTTCATCATAAATTCATGTAAAGCTAGTTATATATGCTTAATTTCATAAAACTCTTTCTTGAAGATCAAAATCCCATATTATATGATTCATAACTTGAAAACATGGGAATTACATGGGTTCATTGGGTAAAACATTATAAAACCATAGTATTTCATCAATTCATGCATAGACGATCATAATTCAATCATTCAAATCATTAATGAAAAGAACCCATGACAATTGAAGAAAACCCTAACTCAATTGGGGAATTCTTCCTTTTGAAATAGAGGAATTTGGGAACTCCATGAATGTAAGGAATCCAAGGATGAAACTATCATTCCTTGAATCCAAATGCTAGCCTTCAATGGATGAATTGGGACCTTAGCTTGAAACCCTAGGTGAATCCTTATTCTTTTTCAAGTTCTAGAGAGAGAATTATTTTAGAGTTCTTCTTTTTGGGTGAGTTTGGAGAGAATGATTTATATTGGGAAATTTGGGGTAAAAAGACTTATATAGGGGTCCTAAACATAGGCAAAACGACATAGAATAGGAACTAATTAATTAGGAAAATACCCAACTGACCCTGAAAATAACTGCCAGCTGACCACTAATGGGCCGTGGTCTAACCTACGACCCGTACTGGTGGACTGTCGTTGGTCATCTGGGACTAGAATTTTGGCCAGTGAACCATTGACCGTGGTCTGACCTACGGTCAGTTGGTCAGGCCGTGGTCTTGAGCCTTCAAACCACCCATAGGCAGGGCCATCCACGGACCACACCTATGGTCCGTGGTCCCATCCACGGGTCGTGGCTGGCACCGACAATTTTCCCTAAAATTGATTCATTTCCCTTTTTCGAATACGGAGTGTTACAAAATATAACCATTTTCTCAAAGTATAAGGGTAAATATGTCCCATTTTTCAACAAACAAATATTTTGTATTTAATATTTCCATCCCAAACGAAACCTTTATAGAAGTTAATACCACATTTGATAAGGAAATATATAAAATATATGTTAAGTAATTTAAAACATCAATATTATCTTATGATTTTACTTGCTTTCGTGATGCGTTGGATATGTTGCATGTTTGTATACTCTATAAATATCCTTCTTGTTTCTTATGTTTTGCGTGTAACTGTGTGAAAAATAAAAATATTGTATGGTTGTATATTTTTGTATGTTGATTAACTATCTCTTTTGTGTTTTACTTTTTGAAATCTCGATCTGAAAATTAGTAGCTTGTCAATCTTTAGTAATTTTTTAGCCCATGTTGTTAATTTTTGAAAGTGGTGGTGTTGAATTGTGATACGTCCAAATTACACCTCCGGTGAAGAAGTACAATGCGATCGGTGTCAAATATAAAACTCAATAAGATTGGGTTGAGTCCTACGTGGAATAAGGTGAGAACTAAGTCGTATGTGATTCTTCAACTATTAGTTCATCATTTCTAAAGAAAGGAAAAAGTTTGGGGGGATTTGATTATCTTTCAATGTCAATTTTTTATACGTAACATCATCAATATTGATTTGCACCGGAGAAATTAATTTAGAGAGTAGCTAGGATTGTGCCAACCAAGATTTGATGACTCATTTTGGATAATCACAGAAGTTAATTTTGTAGTGCTAAGTATGCAAGTTTGCCAAATCTTATAATCACTTAATTCATTTTTCAACCAAATTAAATGAATATCACTTTTATTCTCTCGAACAAAAGTGTTGATCATTAAGTAAATTAACAATCACTCTGAGTTGATTAATCTTACTACAACATCAATCATTAACGAGTTTTAGGAGTCTTGAATCCTTGTTGTTAGTTCTTTTCTTTAGTTTTATCATAAATTGAAAATTTTAGGTTTCTTTGGGACTCGATGGGTGAAGAAGAACTCATTGATGAAGTTCCCACATACCTTGATTGAAACCCTAATTGAAATTTAGAGAAGGAGACTTGAAGCTTTGGAGCTTTGATCTTGCCTTAGGAGAGAAGAAACTTTTTTTAAGAGAATGAGAGGGAATAGAGAGGTTAGAATAAGCAAGAACCAGTTACAACTTTCAAAATAAGCCCAAAATGACGTAGTATAGAAATTAAAAGAGTGGGAAAAACTAAAATAACACTGACTAAAAATCTGTCAGAGACCCTTCACGAAAGCCCACAAGGGACCGTACACCCTTTCACGGTCCGTGAAGATGCTCGTAAACTAAAGGGGAAATGGGGTCCTGAAGTTTCCATTATATGGCCCCATCCACGATCCGTTTACATGTCTATGAGCCGTACAAATCAGCCGTCTTGGTTGGCCAAAAATTAACTTTGTTGAAGGTGGTCTACGGACATGTATACGGTCTGTGAAGCCTCATACTGACCGCACAAGTTCCCTTATACATAGTCCTAAAAACCCAATTTCTGAAGTTCACTGCACAGATCCTTTCAAGGTTCGTTATTCCCTTCATCGTCCATAAATGTGTCGGTTCAAGTGACTTTTCTACAACATTTAGGTCTTTTCTATAATTTCCAACTTTGTCTGAGTTAGGCATTTCTGAAGTGTTACAATATCTCCCGATTAGGAGCATTCGTCTCCGAATGAGGTTCAACTAGGCATGAAAAGAGTAGGGAAAGATCTACAACCCAATCATGAATGCAAAACACATAAAACCGAAGGAGTGACTGGCTTCGAGCTAAAACATGAGGTTTAAAGCTGATTTCATAAACATGTATGCATAGGGAAACACGAGTATAGCTGAAACACGTGAATCAAAAGAGTATATAAGAGAAACAAATACCTCACGTTGTAACCAAACTAGAAGGAAAAATATGGGGGGGGGGGGGGAGTACTTCAACATCATATCGGCTTCGGCCTCCCAAGTAGCACCCTTAACAAATTGATTCCTCCAAAGAACTTTCACAAAAGCAACTTTGTTATTTCTCAACTAACAAATTTTTCGGTCAAGAATCTCAGTTGGGACTTCTTCGTAAGAGAGACTTTCTTTCACCCCCACACTATTTAAAGGCACGATTGTAGTCGGATCACCAATCTTCAACAAGGACATATAGAACATTGGATGCACAAATGCCAAATTTGAAGGCAAGTCTAACTCATAAGCCAAATTACCGAAACACCTCAAAATCTTATTGGGCCTACATAACATGAACTAAGCTTTTCTTTTTTGTCAAACCTCATCACAACCTTCAAGGGTAAATTTTTTAAGTAAACCAAATCTAGAAAATGCAAGCTTTGTCCTCCTTGCTTTCGCATAAAATTTCTATCTACGTTGGGCCATCCTCAATCTACCCCTAATAAGTAGAACTTTTTCCATAGCTTCATGAACTAACTCGAGACCTAACAATGCTATCTCACCAACTTCAAACCAATTAACAAGAGTTATACACCTCCTACCATAGAGAGCCTCAAACGGAGCCATATGAATACTCGAGTGATAATTATTATTATAAGCAAACTCAATCAAAGGTAAATGATCATCCCAATTACCTTTAAAGTCGATCGCACAAGCTCTCAACAAATTTTCCAAAGTCTGAATAGTCTGTCTACGGGTGAAAAGTTGTGCTAAGCTTAACCTAAGTACTAATACCTTTTTGAAACAATCTCCAAAACTGAGAGGTGAACTGTGTACCTCTATCTGAAATGATGGACAAAGTCACACCGTGCAACTTAACCATCTCCCGAATGTAGAGTTTATCTTTGGCTGAATATGAGGTCTTAACAAAAAGAAAATGCACCAATTTAGTCATTTGGTCTACAACCACCCAAATAGTGTCATGTTGTCAAAGTGTACAGGGTAAACCTGTAATGAAGTCTATGTTCAACTCTTTTTACTTCCAAGTAAGAATGTTAATCTCTTGAGCCATACTGCCTGGTTTCTGATGCTCAAATTTCACTGTTTGGCAATTTGAAAACTTAGCCACATATTCTATGATATCCTTCTTCATTCCATTTCACCAATAGACTTTATGTAGATCAGAGTACATCTTAGTGGCTCATGGATGAAAAGAATACCGAGTATTGTGAGCTTCTATTCATATATGTTGCCTCAACTCATCAATATTTGGAACACACAATTGACCTAAATAACAAAGTACATCATCTCCCCCTTGGGAGAAAGCCTGGTCTTTTCGGAAACCACTTTCTTCAACTCAATCAAAGTTGGATCATTATCGTATTTGCCTTAACATCCGATAAAAGAGACAATTCTGACCCATTTTGAATAATAACTCCATCATCCTCTGAATCAACCAAACAAACTCCCAAACGAGCTAGTATGTTCACATCAAGAGCCAACTCTCTTTTCTCATCCCCAAGATGAGCAACATTGTTCATGGATAATCTACTAAGAGCATCTGCAACCGTATTTTCCTTACCTGGATGGTAAAGGACATTTATATCATAATCTTTCAACAACTCGAGCAATCTTTTTTGACGAAGATTCAAATTCTTTTGTTTAAACACATTCTGAAGGCTCTTATGATCGTTGAACACATCCACATGAACATCATAGAGATAGTGCCTTTATATCTTCAAGGTTAAGACCACCACCGCCAACTCTTAAACGCGAGTCGGGTAATTCTTCTTATGAAACTTAAGTTGCCTAGAATCATATGTTATGACCTTACTATTTTTCATCAACACACAACCAAGACCAATTTTAGAGGCATCATAATACATAACAAAACCATCTAAACCTTTCGGTAAAGTCAAAATCCGGTTGAAGTAAGTCAGCTTTTCAACATTTGAAAATTCTTTTCACAAGCTTCAGACCACTAAAATTTCACTTTCTTTTGAGTAAAACTAGTAAAAAAAGAAGCGATGGAGGAAAATCTTTCTGCAAATCATCTGTATTAATATTTTTCTTGCTTTAAGGCAAGAGGTAAACTGATTTATAAACATGAAGCCATTCTATACCAAGAATAACATTAAAATCAAGTATATATAGCTATACTAGATCAACTGAGGTGACTTTCTAAGAAATTGAGACCAGACAATTCTTGAAAGCTCGCTTAGCTAAAACTAACTCACCAACACGAGTAGAGACTTAGAAGGGTTCTGATAGAATATTGGGACTGACATTGAATTTCATAGCAACTTAAGGAATCAAAAAGAAAAGTGTGGCTCCTGGATCTAACAAGGCATAAACATCAAACTGAAAAACTTGCAATATACAGGCCACATTAGGGAATCCTCATAAATCTGTCGAGTCTAAAGAGCATAAAACTTGTTTTGACGTTATCTGCCACCAGAGCTAGATGAGGTATGCTATTGAGTCTGGCAACCTAAAAAAGTGTTAGGCTGAGCTTGCTGATGAACATCTCTACTCTTTCTAGAAACCCAAGGGCAATCCCTAAATCTATGATAGTCTTACCAAATCTGTAACAACCACCAATACTGTCCAAACGCTCTCCGGAATGGCTATTCCAATACTTTTGACATGCATGGAAAGAACGTCCACTAGAAACACTGACCTGAGACTTAGGTTTTGGCACCATATACTTGTTGAACTTTAGCACTGGCCACTAGAGAACTAGCAGAAGATGGGGCTGGGTCTAAATACCTTAAACGAAACTGAGAATGACTACCACAATCGAGTCGCTGATGAGAGTAGTCACCTTTATCGGTCCGAGCCCTCTTAGTCCCCTTAAAACTTATATTAAGCTTTTCTTCCTCAATCTATTAAGCATGAGTCATCATCCTAGAGATATCCATCTCCTGGATAAACATAGTGATTCTACATTCCTTCACAACTATCTTTGAGACACCAAACACAAATTTGCTCATACAGGCCCTGGAATCGTCCACCATAGACGGAGCATACTTTGAGAGTTGAGTGAATCTCAAAACATACTCTTTCTCACACATATTGTATTACCTAAAGTTACTAAAATCTTTTACTCTAGCCTCTCTCATCTCAAGAGGGAATAATTGATCTAGAAAAACATCTTGAACCTATCCCAATCCAATGGTCATGCATTAACTTCCCTTTCTTCCTTTAATGGTTGAACCAAATATAAGAAATCGCTTTTAATTGATAGGCAGCCAAGTCTTCACTCTCAACCAAAGTAACACCCTTGGTCTTCACAATCTTCTGAATACCTTCAAGAAACTCTTGTGAATCCTCGTCCACCTTAGAACCATGAAATTCTTGAGGGTTCATCTGAGTAAAGTCTCAGGCTCTAATTACTACCGTACCCATATTTGGGATCACATGAGCTACAACTTTATGGTTAGCCTGAGCAATCATGGCTTGGGCTAGCTCTTGGAAAGTAGCCCTAAACTCAACATGATTGGCATGTTCAACCAAAAGGGTCAACAAGAGATGGAGGTGCTTCTTGCTCTATATTCTGATTCTTTCTGACGTAATCTCTTCCTAGATGCATGATTCTATAAATGTACAGAGCACGAGTTAGAAGGAAATTTTATAAGTTTAACTCTATCGCACGACTAAGAGTATGAAAGAAGTGAAGAATTTCTTAAATGTCTCGTAGCCTCTTATTCATATATGTGGCGTGCTTCATACCCATGAATAAGACTCTGCCTAACGAGACTTTCAGACATTGTAAGATACTTGAACCTTACTTTAATACCAAGTTTGTCACGATCCAAGACTACTTCCTAGACATGACATGGAAACTAGAGTCACGAGTGACCCTAAGCTAACCACACGACATAGTATGACACTAAGAGAGCATACATAACTGGAATTACAAAGAAAGCAGAATAAAGTCTTAAATGACTAGCATATCAAAACAGAGAAATCTGAATACAACAACTCATATGTAAATTACTAATGTCCGAAATAGTATATAAACTTAGGTGAGTTTCTAGGACAAGTCCCTAGTTCACTCGAACATCTTAAAATTGAAGTAAATTCTGAATAAAGAATAACTAGGTATGTCCCCGAACCATGAGCTCACCAACAATAATGTAAGGCTTATGATATTTGTAACTAACAACGCGCCGATAAGATGCATCATAACCTATATTATGAAACATTATACACATAAACGTATTAGGTCAGTACTCAAAATGTACTAAATATAAAAAAATGCATCAGCATGACAACATAACATGATAATTTCATAAAATAGGATAATGCAATGACCAAGTAACCATAACATAAAAACTGATGATCAGATTATGAAAAAATAGTACAAGGTCATGCAATAGTCTGAGAATTATAATTATACCTGGGAGGTAGTGTTAACCAACATAAACCATGTGATCTACAACATTGATTGTAGTCCACTACTCTCACGCTGAAAAGAGAGTGTCCTACTTGCCAAGCCAAGGACTATATATGAGTCAGAACTAAGATGGATCTACTAGATAAAGTTTCTGAAGATTAAGTACTATGAGGGCACGGTGCTAAGTAAACTCCAAACGAAAACATTCTTAATCATGAAATAGTTAGAATCTTGTAATACTAAATCATTCATGAAAAATTTCATAGTATGAGTAACTTCTTAAAATTATGATTTCATAATATAATCTGAAAGATACTTTATCTGTAAGCATCTAAATCATGAAAATTATATAAACTGACTGATACTTTATCTTAAAGCATTCTTAATTTATGAAAATTTGAGTGCATAAAGCTTACATGTGAAAATAACATATTAATGATTATGAAAATACTTGCATGTCATGTATTCATAAAAATATCATTGAAAATATTGAATTAAACTCAATTTATGCATAATGACATCATTCACGAAGAAAAACTAAAACTCAATAAGAACCTATAAGAAATCATAAAAATCCTAGAATTTGCTAACAACATAAATTGAGAAATTGAGGTTTCTTTGAGACTCAATGGGTGAAAAAGAACTCATAAGTTCTCACATACCTTGATTGAAACCCTAATTGAAATTTGGAGAAGAAGACTTCAAGCTTTGGAGCCTTGATCTTGCCTTGGGAGAGAAACTTGGGAGAGAAGAAATTGATTTTGAGAGAATGAGAGGGAATAGAGAGGTTATGGTAAGTAAGACATAAGTCAAAAATGACATAGTATATGAATTAAAAGAGTGAAAAAAGATTAAAATATACCTGATAATTTTTTTACCGAAGACCCTTCATGAAAGCCCTCTGTGGATATACACCCCTTCACGGTCCGTGAAAATGCTCATGAATAGAAGTGAAAATGGGGACATGAGGTTTCCCCTTAACAGACTCATCCACAGTTCGTTTACATGTCTACGATCTGTACTTGGTTGACCAAAAACGAACTTTGTTAAAGGTGGTCTACGGATAGGTATACGGCCCGTGAAGGTCATACAGATCGTACACGTTCACCTATACTTGAGTTCTAAAAATTCAACTTGTGAAGTTCATTCCACGGATCCCTATACGTTCTGTGATTAAATAACTTTTCAGCAACATTTCAGTTCTTTTCTGTATTTTCTGACTTTTTCTGAATTAGGCACTTTCGAGGTATTGCAACTTTGCCTTTATCATTGTAGCTAGAATTTTTAGAAACTGTAGAATTATTAATTTCTTTCACCATAACATAAAAGTGTATGATCTATAAAATTTGAATTTCACTTCTTCAATTGAATATAGACTTGAATACTAGTTACGTTGTGGATTAAAATGGGTACTAAAAAGAAACTTAATTTATAATGCAATCAATTGAGAATCAACTCTGATCTACATTTAAATTATCTCAATGAAATTTTCAAAATTGAAGGTAGATCCAACAACAATACAATCATCAATAAATTGACAAAATTATTGGCACTGTCGCATTTACCGCTATGAAAAAGATATACATGATAAACCTCCTTTGAAGAAACTGAATTGTAGCAACAAAAATAAGAAGTTCAAATCTCAAAATAAAAATTCAAAATTGCAAAATCAACGCAAAATAATGTTGTTTTCTTTTACCAGACGCTGATGTATAAGAAGATTTAGAGCTTCATTAAATCTGATTCAGCTTGACTTTAAAGTTTTTGGAGTAGAGAAAATTTGCACCGAAAATGGCGTTATAGAACTGTAATGGGAACACTCTTTTTTCTATATAACAGATAAAATTTGTGATTATTGATTAATCAACTGTGTTTTGGACTAGATTGTAATTTAAGGTTTGGATTTTTTTTGCAATGTAATTAGTTATGTGTATTTTTATTTTTATTTTATAATTTTGAATTCAACTGATTTCTTATAGCTTGTATAAGAAAACTATTGCTATACATGGTAAATGAAAAAGTAGCCATATACTTTATAATACTGAGTCTTATTATTATTGTACTACTTTTTCTTTCAGAAAATTTTATATCACGTGACGATTTAGGAGCTTTAGTTGTATTTTATATAGACACTTTCAAATAATTTTCAACATATCAAGACTTTTCATTATATAGATGTTTAAGAAAAAAATGTACTTATTGATTAGACTCTAATTTTGATAAAATTATCACCTCTCCCTCCGATGACTTTACAACTACTTTCTTCATTATGAAGTTGAACAAAGAATTCCGTGTCTTCATATTCTTTAAACCAATCTCTCTCTTAATTCTAAATATAATTTATAAGTATGTATATATTTATGGGAAGAAGGAAGAGGTGAAACTTAAGAAACACTTATGCAACGCAACAATAAATGTGAGAAGGGAGTCAGATCCAAATGATTGCATAGTGCTTTTACAAGATCACATTTTTATTGTGTTTTTTCTGTATTGAAATAATTTTTACATTATTACAGAAGAATGACTGGTGTTTAAGTGGCGGATAATATGCGAAAATAAGGAGTAACGGGTTTTGTGGAAATATATATATATATATATATTATGTATATCATGTGTATATGTTGTATAAATCTTAAGTATGATATGTGCATCAATATTGTATACATTAAATCTACATATACAATGAAATATATGAGACTATTCATATTCCATCTTAAAGTTTAATTTAAAATTCAATCCAACACCACACCAAATGTTTACAAGTTGAGATAAGTTCATTTTTTCAAGTTTCTAAAATCACACCCAATAAAAATAATTTCATTGCAAATGTATTATATAATTTAATTTTAAGCTTATAGTCTACAAAGCTTTATCAATGTAACATTTGTTCACTTATTTGTTTAATTTTCTCATTGTCTAAAATGTAATAAGCCTTGCCTTTCATTGAACAACACCTCATTTGTTTTGATATTCATGTTACATACATTTAACATTAGAAAGAGATGACAATATATATTTTATTGGATTTCATGAAAATATAAGAAATAAGATAGAAGAAATAAAAGATCATTAGAACTTCTAATTTTATTATTGTAAGACCATATCCATCGGTGGCCCCCTAAAGTTGGCACGAAGCTTCACTTAGACACCTTAACTGAGCAATGTTCATTTTAGACGCCTCATGTAGGATTCCTATGTATCATTTTGACACTATTTTAACAATTAGATGAAATTACACGGTGTGTGTAACACACTCGCAAATGACATGATATGATTATTAATTAAGAAAAGGCACATGACATTTAAGTACAAAATAATACTTTAAAATTACATTATATGAAAAAAATTAATTTTTCAACCAAAAATAATAAATACAAGTATCTATTTTCTAAAACTCCACCAAACTTCCCATCCCCACCCCCACCTCCTTCCTCATTCTTCCCAAAAAAACTTTTTCGACGCTTCTTCTTAACCCCTAATTTCTTCTTTTGCTTTTCTTATTTTTGGGTTTTTTATTAGATTTAAATTTTCATTTTTTATTTGTAAATTTAATTAGTGTGGTATCAACTTCATGCTTTTTAGTTGTATATATAATATTACAATGCCTCCTAAAGGAGTAACAGAAGCTACCTGGATGCTATGCATTATTTTTAGGTTGTAGTCTCTCCCATTTGGAATGAACATTTAAATATATGAACTTGATGGGTGTGATGGGTCTACAATGGTGTGTAACACATAAATAGAAAGGTTGCAATAATAGTTGTGATTGTTTGATCTAAAAAAAAAGAATGAGAAGAAGATGATGGTTGTGGTGATTTTCAGATCTGAAAAAAATTAAAAAAATTAATTTGATTGTAATAAGATTAATAGCGATGGTGGGTTGATGGTGTGTGGTGGAGGACATTATCACAAAGAAAGAGTGAAGAAGAAGAACGATTTTAACTATTATTTTTTGGCCTGATAAGAGCCTTTCACGCGCTGATTTTTAGTGCATTACACTCACCATGCCATGCCAACGAAAAGTGTCAAAATGACACAATAGGACCTACATGAGGTGTCTAAAATGAATATCACCAGTGGAGGTGTCTAAGTGAAACTTTGTGCCAACTTCAGGGGGTCATCAATGATTTGACCTTATTATAAACTCTGATTTGATGATTGACAAATCAGATAAAGGGACGTGGTACCTCTAACGTTCTGATGCAAAGTCAACAATATGATTGTAAAACGTACCTAGTGCGACCGTGTAACATTGAGACCGTAATATCCTTTTCCTTCTTAACCAATGAGAAGAATTTAAGATTTTGCCCTTTATCTCTCTCATAGTTAAGAGGAGATGACAAAGAGCAAAGCCTAGCTTTAGTAAATCTAAAATAATTAATATTTTCTCAAATTTGTCTCATTTCTCTCTATCACACCACGAGCCTACACCCTGGACGTGGCCGACACTCGAGAATCATTGTTGGTCTCCAAGAAAACCCTTGGCCTGGCTGGCTACTTTAAGCGATAAAAGGTTTAAAAATAGAATTTTTTAACATTTAAACTCAAAATAAATACTCAACTCAAATTTTCTGTAAAATACTCAATAACACAAGTCTAATAGTTTGCAAAAACATCTCAAGGAAAAGTATATACTGAAAGACTCTTCAACTCTATCTATCTATGAAGCCTTTAATGTTTAAGATAGGTGTTGGGACAAGACCCATGATGCCTCAAAACAACTAAACTAAAAGTGAATGTAAAGTCCTCCACAATGCAAAGAGGCTCACCAAAACTATCTTGAGTGTATAATGCTCTCAACGAAACGCCTGTTGATGATCCTAACCACCTATATCTTCATCATAAAAATATGCAGGTCGAATGACATTACTACATTTGAATGTACGAGTATGTAATATGGCTGAATAAACAATTAATATAACTGAAGGAGTGAAAGCAACTCAACTGAATCAACACGTGAACATGAATGAAAAACCGATTAAGCTATACAATAAGATATGCAATAAAAGCAATATGAAAATAATATACTTTACTTTGTGGGGAGTTTCTCTAACCGATAACCATTACTATGAGCCTAGCAATGATACAATATTTTGTCCATGTTGCAAGATCCATCCTATACCTTGCTGGGGTATAGAATGATACTGTAACTATGGATCCATCTAATCAGAGGCATTGAGAAGTCACAAGAAGAATCAATGCTATCCTATCCTACGTTGGCTACATAGTTTTATGAGAGTTTTGAGTCATGAAAGATTTTTAACCAATTCAGTGCTCAATACTACTCAAAAAATATTCAATATACTTAATGCTCAATCACCTTTTACAAGGAAAAGGACTATTACTTTACTTTTCACTTTGCTCAATCACCCTTTACAAAGAAAGGGACTATTACAGTACTTTACCTTTCACTTTGCCCAATCATCCTTTACAAAGAAATGAACTACTACATTACTGAAGTACTTTTCAAAAATATCAACCATATTTTTTATTTTTTCTCAACTTTCAAATAGTACATATGAAATCATTTGATTCCTCCTTTAAAGCCTTTGTTCAAAACTTTGCATTTAAAACGTATACTTATGGACTTATCTTTCAATTCCAAGATTGATATATAAAAACTGAAAATTCTTATACTTTCTAAAAATAGTGCTCTCATTTTCAATATAAAAATGATACATTCGGAACCTTTTAAGTTCTCTTAAACTACTTTTTTTCAAAATAATGCTTTTAAACATTTCTCTTAAACTCACTTTTGTTTCCAAAATCAATGTAAGAAAAAATACTGACTCAAAATACCTTTAGAAAACTCTATATATATAGGGTTTATGTGGAACTACAATCATGGACAACATTATAAGATTCACATGCAAATATAGGAATCAAAACCTCAATTGTTATGAACTGAATTTAAATACCAAGAACTATGAATAGAACCTTTAGATGTAATGATTTCTAACTAAATTGAGATGTAGGGTGTGAGAACGAACTATGAATAGCCTTACATACCTGATTATGAAGATTTTAGAATGAAAATGTTGGTGGAGACTTGATTTATTTAGCTTTTTGGAGGAAACCTTTAATTTTGGAATCTTGGTGCTTGTTCTTGATAAAATAAACTCCTTTATGAAGTTCATAAAGTGGAAAACCTTGGGAAAACCTTGGGTGGAAGGCTTTTCTTTGTATCTTGAATTTTTGGCATGAAAGTTTTAGGGTTCTTAATGGAGAAGAGGAACCCTAGGTGAATATTAAGAGAATTTCTAAATACTTGTATGTTTTAATTGATGAAAACTAGTTATTTGAATGATATACTTAGTTAAAACACTCAAAAATGGCTTAGAATAGGGTCTAAAATGACCTAGGGAAAGAACAAAACGACCCCAACTTTAAAACTGTCAAGGGGCCTAAAATGAGCAGTTTCACTGACCGTTTAAGGCTTCACGGTCCATGAAACTCCTCACGGGCCATCTAGTCGGTCGTGAAGCTTCACCTTCCCGATAGGTCATTTGCCACCTAAAATGGGCATAACCTTTTATTCCAAGCTTTAAATGAGGCAAACTTCGTGGCGTTGGATAGAAGAATCAAAGACCTTTGATTTGATGGTCATATGCCACCTAATTCATTTTGTGTTGAGAGATGATTGTTTGAAGTTGAGAGAAAACTTTAAAAATGATGGGTGACTTGTACGGACTCTTAAACGGACCGTAGAAGTCATCACGGGCTATCTAGGGTCCCGTCTAGGTGACTACTACCTTGGCAGCCTTGAAAGGTCGTCCACCATGCCCTAAACGGGTCATGGACCCCTAAACGGACCGTCTAGGGTGCCATTAAGGGTCCATGGTCTATTTTGGGTTCGTGGACTTGCTCTTTAGTCCTTTTCGAAGTCTGAGACATTACACAAATGATTCAAATTTTAAGAGTAGAGTTGCGAGGTGTTATAGCATGATTCATGTCTTAGCTTAGAAATTTTTGGAGTGTTACAATATCCTCCCCTTGGGAACATTTGTCCTCGAATGATAGCTGGATTGAGAATGGAAATGAAAAGAGTTACTCTTACTATCTTTCTGACTTTTGAATTTTCCTACTAACATAGGCGGAACTGATTCAAACTAAGAGTTTGGAACTGTCTAAAGCACATAAGTTAAGAACAATATTACTTTGAACATAGTCACGCTCTATCTGAAGTTATCTTACACGAAATAAAGGAATCGGGGCACGAAGTAAGAATAGGAATACTATGCGTTGAGTGATATGACTGGAAGCTTTTAAACTTAGCAAAACATCTCAATTATGCTCTCCTTTCTGATTACTACATTATATTAGTTGCAACTCCTAGCTCCCACTAGAGTATATGACTACTCTTACAAATGTCTAAGTCAAATCACTTTCTCTTACTGTGTTCAAGCCTAATCTCTAATTCACAAGGTGCTAAATATGAGATGGATATACTTATCTAAACAACAAAATTCAGGTTTTATGCCTCTATAGGAATTCTCATCTCAAGAATACTACTCATTACCATTATATTTAACAAAACTTTGAGTCCTAGTCAAGAAAAATCTAATGCATTATGTACTCATCCACATGTAACAACACCACATTCAAGCCTAGTACTATAGTCAATCCATGGACACCTACTAACCAATCCTCCTAAGAATTCATCCTCCTCTCGTCATCTCTATCAATTGAAATTTCACGCATTACTAACAAGAGCTAACTAACTACTGTCACCTAACTATTAATCATAGTAAAACTTCATTCATCTTTGTTCCACTTTTATAACCTTAGATGGAATAAGCTCACAACTGCTACCAACATAAGAAACATTAACTTTCTCCTTCTATCATCACTCAACTACCATCGTCAACATCACTCTCTAGCTAAAAAGGGTCACTGCATGAGCTTTAGGGTGAAAGATCATAAGCACAATTCATTCAAGAATTCTAATGACATAACAAATATTTTGCTAGCCATTGTGATCAAGTCATGATTTTGCGAGACTGAGCATACTATGAGACATGAGTGCTTATATAAATAGGTTCATATCATGAGGCTGATATCGATAACTTTATGGAGTAAGATTGAGATCAATGAGCTAAAGTCTTTGCCCCTCATTCTGGGAATTGAGCATAGATGTGAATCTGTCTGAAGTATACTAGCATAGGTCATAAACACAATTTTGATATTATAAACATCAACAAAATGTTGTAATGACTGAAATTTGAGGAATACGCTAGAGTATGAATGGATCGATATATCCCTTTCTCAACACTAAACTTTGTTCCTCGTCTTATCATCTCCTCCTTAGGTCTGAAGCTGATACTTTAAAGTTGTGGATCTATTCCTTCTTTTCTAAACTAGTCTATATTCGCTTTTACTATAATACTCGAAAAAGGCTTATCTCATGGCTACTGAAATCTCCATGTACAAATACTAATATTTATTCTATGACTTCTTTCTAAGATGCTTTTCTTAATGTCTTCATCCTTCTGTCACGTCCCGAGCCTACGCCTTGGGTGGGACTGGCACTTGAGAACCACTTTTGGCCCCAAGCAAACCCTTGGCCTGGCTAGACTCTCAGCGGAAGACTTTAAGCATTATTACAAGGATTAAATGCATTTATGAAACGACTGTATCAACTTAAGAATCAGAACGTTTAAGGATAAAACATTCAAACTAGCCATAGATGGCAACTCAAGTCTTATAGCAAAATATCTGAAATACAAGACTAAAGAACTATGACTACTCGTCTATGAAGCCTCTAAAACAAAGAGGGACGTCGGGACAAGACCCCGGTTCATCCTAACAACTACATTACTAAAGCAATGTAAAAAGAGTCCTCCGAAAAGCAAAGAGGCTCACCAACTGACTCTGAGTGCTCAACTAGATCAACAAGATGCTGGATATTGATTCTGGTCACCTGTGTCTGCATCATAAAACGATGCAGGCCAAATGACATCAATATATTGAATGTACGAGTATGCGAGGGGAAAACTAAACATAACATAAACTTGAAAGGAATCTGAAAGGAACACTTACCTTAGCTTTACTCAACTCATGAATACTCAACTCAAATGCAAAGTAAAAACAACAAAAAAAGTGCAGTTTATTCAAAGCATTTAAAAAAATAGGTGATAACTTAATGTATTAAAGAGATACAATAAGAACTCAATTTACTCATATAATAAAGTAATGTAATACTATGGGTGTTTCTCTAATCAACAACCACCACTATGAGCCTAAGTGATGATACAATGTCTCGCCCACGCTGCCAGAACTGTCCTATACTTCGCCGTCATATAGAACGCCTCAACTAAGTGGATCCACTAGTCTATGCTAAAAAGCACTAATGAATCATATAAAAAGTATGATCTTTTCTACCCATGATGGCTACGTGGTTTATGGAGATTTGAGTTATTATGAACTCGTGTCCCCATATCGGTGCTCAATACTACTCCCAAAATATACTCAGCTTATATGTTTTAAAAACAAAACGCTTTCTGTGATTTGAGATAATTACTCAAAAAGCTAGCTCAAAGGCTCTCTTGGAAATCATTGTTTCCTTTCTTTCTCAAATGTGAAAACATTTACTATTTGGGAATACTTAGTTCCAGTATACTCTTTTTGAAGAAATGAACTTCATTTATTACTCTTACTTAACTCAAAACTCAAGTCTTAAAACAACATTAATACATTTGTAAAAGACTTCTTGGAAAGACTCTATGAAATTTCTAGACTTGGCTCTTAACTTTCCTTGAATTTGAATTTTATGGATTCAAGGTTATGATTCAAGTTTATGGATGTTTTTTAAGTGTTTAGAAGTCATTTAGAGAAGTTAGAATCAATAAGAAGTGTTAGTACACTTTAGAAGGACTTAAACGGGCTAAACGACGAAGAACGGGTGGGGGCAGACGACCCGAGCTCGTTTCTGGCGCGGCGCGCCATCCCCTACGTTACTGGGGCTCATTTCTAGTGCACTGATGGAGTGCTACCCCAACTATCTTGGCGCTATGGGGGTGCGTCGCGCTAGCATTTCCCTAGGCGAATCTGACAAAATTTTCCTCTCGTTTTTAGACCTTAATTCGATTAATTTTGATATTTTTTCTCAATATCCCTTTAGATTCATGTACCCAATAAATAAACACAAGAATCTAATTCAAGGAAACTTTAATAATCGACATTAGACTCTCAAGAACTCCTCAATCTCAGCCCAAATTCAAGAACGAAGCAATTCAAGAACACCCATCAAGAACATTCAAACTTCCAGTCTTTTTAAGACGAATTCACGCTGAAATAAACATGTTTGGCACGTGGGTGAATGAACCCAACGTTATGAAAGTCTCACATACCTTGTAGAATCAAATCTTCGACGAGATCCGCAATTAATTCCTCACGAAGATGACGAAATCTTGATTTCCCTCTTCTCTTCTCTCTTGAGTTTTTCTCTAGAACCCTAACGTTAATTTCTAATTGTACAAACTGAACCAATTCAGTTTTGACCCTAATTAATTCACTAAAACGAATTAAATCAATTGGGTAAGAAAAAGACCAAAATACCCCTTAAAAATCGGGGTTTGACTTTCCTTATCTTAACAACCCGACTTCCAATGGGCATATCTTCCTCATACGAACTCGAAATTGAGAAAACTCAGTGGCGTTGGAAAGATAATTGAAAGATATTTCCTACGGTAGCTGATAGCGCACCTAAATCATCTTGAGATAGGAGTTATGGTCGTTTGAAGTTGACCAAAAACTCATAATTAACATAACTTAACCAATTTTCCAGATTTTTGATTCTTTCCAAAAATGTCTCTTTCTAATTCTAGCTCTTTCTTGTTTTTTCAATTAGTGAGATGTTACAATATATCTCCCTTGGGAACATTGTTCGTCGAATGAGATTACTCTTATTAGGCTAAGGGTGTAACATCTAACATTCAACTCAAACACCCAATAAGCAAATCTAACACATCAAGTATATAAATTAAAGAGTACTAAGAAGAGAATTAGTACCTTGATCTGGAATTTCTCCGGGAGATGTGGATATCTCTTCTTCATATCCTCCCCAGCTTCTCAAGTAGCTTCCTCAACAAACTGATTTCTCCAAAGGACTTTGACTGATGCTACTTCCTTAGTCTTCAACTTGCGAACTTGGCGATCTAGAATCTGCACTGGAATCTCCTTATAAGATAAGTTATCCTTGGTACCAATATCTTTAGTAAGTATGATAAGTGAAGGATCTCTCATGCACTTCTTCAACATGGAAATATGAAATACCGGATGAACCGCTGCTAACTCTTGGGGTAGCTTTAACTCATAAGCTACATTACCAACCCTTTTGAATATTCTGTAAGGGCCAATATACTGGGGACTAAGCTTCCCCTTCTTACCAAATCTCATAACACCCTTCATGGGTGAAACTTTCAAGTATACCCAATTATCTACTTCAAACTGTAACTCCCTTTTCCTAACATCAGTGTAGGATTTTTGACGACTCTCTGCTATTTTCAACCTCTCTTGAATGACTTTCACTTTCTCCATAGCTTGATGAATAAGTCCGGTCTTATCAACCCAGCTTCACCAACTTCAAACCATCCAATAAGAGATCTGCATCTTCTCCCATAAAGAGCTTCATAAGGATCCATCTAGATGCTAGAGTGGTAACTGTTGTTGTAAGCGAACTGAATGAGAGGTAGGTGATCATCCCAATTCCCCTTGAAATCAATCATATTCCTTCAACATATCTTCTAAAGTTTGAATAGTGCACTTTACTTGACCATCTATCTGAGGATGAAAAGAAGTACTTAAGTTCACCTTTGAACCCAAGCCTTTCTGAAAAGATATCCAGAATTGTGTAGTAAATTGTGCTCCTTTGTCTGAAATAATTGATACTGGAACCCATGAAGTCTAACTACCTCTTGAAGATATAACTTGGCATAGGTCCTCTGCTGTATGGGTAGTCTTTACTGGCAAAAAGTGGGCTGATTTTGTCATTCTATCAATAATCACCCAAATAGAATCATGTTGCCTGCGAGACTGTGGCAACCCAGTAATGAAATCCATATTGATCATCTCCCACTTCCATTCCGGAAGTTCTATATTCTGATCCATACCACCGGGACTTTGGTGCTCTACTTTAACTTGTTGGCAATTCGGACACTTAGCAACAAACTCTGCAATTCCCTTCTTCATACTACTCCATTAATAAACTTTTCTCAAATCATGATATATTTTTATGGAACCTGGATGGATAGAATATCTGGAGCTATGAGCTTCCTCCATGGTCCTCTCTTGGAGTTCATCCACCGTTGTTACACACAACCTACCCTGATATCTCAATACGCCATCTCCCTCTTGTTCAAAAGCCAATACTTTTTGCTTATAAACATTTACCTCCAATTCAAGCAAAATAGGGTCTTGGTCTTGTTTCTCTTTAACTTTAGACATCAATGATGATTCAGCCCCATTCATCACCACTACTCCTCCCTCTGTGGAATCCATTTGTCGAACTCCCAAGCATGCAAGTGTGTGCACATCTCTTGCTAACTCTTTCTTACCTTCCTCAAAATGGGCGGTGCTACCCATAGACAACATTCTCAAGGCATCATCAACAACAACATTAACCTTACCTGGGTGATAAAGAATACTCATGTCATAGTCCTTGAGTAATTCTAACCACCTCCTTTGACTGAGATTAAGCTCTTTCTGACTAAACACATACTGAAGACTCTTGTGATTGGTGAACACATCCACATGAACACCATAAAGATAATGGCGCCATATTTTCAAAGCAAATACTACATCACCCAACTCTAGATCATGGGTTGGGTAGTTCCTCTCATAAACTTTCAACTGTATAGAGGCATAAGCTATAACTTTGTCATTCTGCATTAACACACAACCCAAACCAACTCTAGACGCATCACAATATACAACAAATCCTTGCGTACCTTTTGGTAAGGTCAATACTGGGGAAGTAGTCAACCTCTTTTTCAATTCCTGAAAGCTTTCGTCATAAGCGTCAGACCATTGAAACTTAACTGTCTTCTGAGTCAACTTGGTCAAAAGGGATGAAATAGATGAGAACCCCTTTACGAACCTTCTATAATAGCCGGTCAAACCCAAATAAACTCCTAATATCAGTTAGAGATGTGGGACTAGGCTAATTTTGTACTGCCTCTATTTTCTGGGTATCAACTCTAATCCCATTACTCAAAACAATGTGACCCAAGAATGCCACAGACTCAAGCCAAAACTCGCACTTAGACAACTTGGCATACAACTTTGTATCCTTTAAGGTTTGGAAAATTATTCTGAGATGGCTAGCATGATCCTCCTCATTCCTCGAATAGATTAGTATGTCATCAATGAACACAATAACAAACATATCAAAATAAGGCTTGAGTACTCTATTCTTAAGGTCCATGAATACTGCAGGCGCATTAGTCAAACCAAAGGACATAACTAGGAACTCATAATGACCATATCGAGTTTTGAATGTTGTCTTTGGAATATCACAATCCCTTACTATTAACTGATGGTAGCCTGATCTGAGGTCTATCTTAGAGAAACAGGTAGCACCCTGAAGCTGATAAAAAAGATCATCAATTCTCGGAAGTGGGTACTTATTCTTGATAGTAACCTTGTTCAACTGACGGTAATCTATACATATCCTAAGAGAACCATCCTTCTTCCTCACAAATGACCGGAGCTCCCCAAGGTGAGACACTTGGTCGAATAAATCCCTTATCAAGGAGATCTTTCAACTGCTCCTTCAACTCTTTTAACTCTGCTGGTGCCATTCTATATGGAAGAATAAATATAGGACGAGTATTGGGAAGAATATCTATACCAAAGTCTATCTTTCTCAGGAGGGACTCCGAGTAGATCATCTGAAAATACTTCTGGAAACTCATTCACAACTGAAATTGACTCAATATGAGGTGTCTCTACACTAGAGTCATCAACTTGAACTAAGTGATAGACACAACACTTGGAAACTAACTTTCTTGCCTTAAGGTACGAAATGAAACGACCCTTAGGCACTGCTGAACTGCTACTGCACTCTATAACTGGCTCATTAGGAATTTGGAACCTAATAACTCGAGTTCTACAATCAATGGAGGCATAACAAACATGAATCTAGTCCATACCAAGAGTGATGTCAAAATCTACCATGTCTAATTTGACTAAATCAGTCATGGTGTCCTTGTGATTGATGGACATGACACAATCACGATATAATCACTTAACTAGAATAGATTCCCCAACAGGTGTAGAAACACAAAAAGGTTCATAAAGTTTCTCAGGAAGAACATCAAAATTATTTGCAACATAAGGTGTCACAAAAGATAAACTTGCTCCTGGGTCTAGCAAAGCATAAACATTAAGAGTAAAGACTTCGATCATAACAGTGACAACATCTGGAGAATTCTCTTGCTCCTGACGGCTAGTGATAGCACATAGGCGATTTGCTCCTCTGCCAATATCGGAAGTAGCTCCTCTAGGTACATCCCTGTCTGGTGGAGCAACTGGTGAAGATTGGGCTCTATTGTCCTGACTCCCAGTACCTTGCCGGTTCTTAGGGCACTCTTTCATGAAGTGACCCTTTTGTCCACACTTGAAACAACCCGTGGAGCCATCGCGACAGTTACCTGCGTGGTTCCTACCATACTTAGCACATGTAGGAGCCCAGTTACCTCCTTGTGCCACACTACCCTGAGATTGGGCAGGTCTAGCTCTGAAGTATTGGGAATTCTGACTATTATACTCACATTTGTTTTTGGTGCATGTGCTCTATTATATGATGGACCATGTCCCTTTTGCTTTTGCTCAAATGACGACGGTTCACATTATTCCTCTGCTGCCCGGACTCACTCCCTGTCTTAGCCTTCTTGTTTCCAAACTCTCCCTTATCCCTCAGCTTCTCTTCCTCAACCTGCTGCACATAAACCATCAACCTTGCTATATCCATGTCCCTTATTAGCATACCTGCCTTGCGCTCTTTGCTTGACAGACGGGACAATCCATCAACATATAGACTCATTTTGCTCCTTATATCCGCAACCATCTCCGTAGCATATCGGGAAAGTTGGGTGAATTTCAAGCTGTACTCATGAACAGTTAGTGGATCCTGCTTAAGGGTAAGGAATTCCCGTACCTTGGCTTTTCTCAGTTCACGGGCAAAGAAACGCCCCAAAAAAACCTTCTCAAACATGGGCCAACTCAAAACCGCTGCATCCTCAACCCTACTCTTCTTCCACTGGTCAAACCAAGTCCTAGCAACATTCTTCAGTTGATATGCAACTAGTTCAACTCGCTCAGCATCAGCAACGTGCATGAACTCAAATATCTTTTGCAATTCCTCAATAAAGTCTTTCGGATCCTCAGTAGTGCTTGAACCAGTGAAGCTTGAAGGATTCATCCACAAGAACTCTTGGACCCTCGAAGTATCAGCCTCTTCTTATCGAGCCCCTCTATGTTGCCCAACTTGGTTGGTCACAACCTGACTTACCATTCGGATTGCTTCCTGAAATTCAGCATTGGTGACCTTTCCTTGAGGTTGCACTTCTGGTGCATTAGGTACCCCTTGCTCCTCAACATTACGCCTAGCAGGACGACCTGTGATAGCTTTTCGTGGAGGCATGATCTATGAAATACACACGCAAGCATGAATTAGACAGAAACTTTTTAGAGATAAAACTCTAACGCACAAAATGAATGTGAAAGAAGTGAGATAGTTCCTAAATATTGCAGCCTCCTAATTATAGATGTGTCACACTTCACAATGATAATTAGGACTCTACAGACACGACTACATAGACTCCCTAGGACTCTTGAACTCTGTGCTCTAATACCAAGTTTGTCACACCCCGTGGGCGGGACTGGCACTCGAGAACCATTTCTGGCCCTAAGCGAACCCTTGGCCTGGCTAGACTCTTAGCGGAAAACTTTAAGCATTATTACAAGGATCAAATGCATTTATAATACAACTGTCTCAACTTAAACTCAGAACGTTTAAGGATAAAATATTCAAACTAGCCATAGATGGAAACTCAAGTCTTATAGCAAAACATCTGAAATACAAGACTAAAGAACTATGACTACTCGTCTATGAAGCCTCTAAAACAAAGATGGATGTCGGGACAAGACCACCGACCATCCTAACAACTATAATACTAAAGCAATGTGAAAGGAGACCTTTGGAAAGCAATGAGGCTCACCAACTGACTCTAAGTGCTATCAACAAGACGATGGATGTTGATCCTGATTACCTGTGTCTGCATCATAAAATAATGCAGGTCAAATGGCATCAATATATTGAATGTACGAGTATGCGAGGGGAAAACTAAACATAACATAAACTTGAAAGAAATCTGAAAGGAACACTTACCTTAGCTATACTCAACTCATAAATACTCAACTCAAATACAAAGAAAAAACAACAATAAAAGTGCAGTTTATACAAAGCATTTAAAAAATAGGTGATAACTCAATGTATTAAAGAGATACAATAAGAACTCAATTTACTTATATAATAAAGTAATATAGTACTATGGATGTTTCTCTAACCAACAACCACCACTATGAGCCTAAGTGATGATACAACGTCTCGCCCACGCTGCCAGAACTGTCATATACTTTGATGTCATATAGAACGCCTCAACTAAGTGGATCCACTAGTCTATGCTAAAAAGCACTAAGGAATCATATAAAAAGTATGATCCTTTCTACCCATGATGGCTACATGGTTTATGGAGACTTTAGTTATTATGAACTCGTGTCCCCATATCGGTGCTCAATACTACTCCCAAAATATACTCAGCTTATATGTTTTAAAAACAAAACTCTTTCTGTGATTTGAGATAATTACTCAAAAAACTATCTCAAAGGCTCTCTTGGAAATCAATGTTTCCTTTCTTGGTCAAATGTGAAAACATTTAATCTTTGGGAATAATTAGTTCACATATACTCTTTTTGGAGAAACGAACTTCATTTGTTACTCTTACTTAACTCAAAACTCAAGTCTTAAAACAAGATTATAACATTTGTAAAAGACTTCTTGGAAAGACTCTATGAAATTTCTAGACTTGGCTCTTAACTTTCCTTGAATTTGAATTTTATGGATTCAAGGTTATGATTCAAGTTTATGGATGTTTTTTAAGTGTTTAGAAGTCATTTAGAGTAGTTAGAATCAGTTGGAAGTGTTAGTATACTTTAGAAGGACTTAAACGAGCTAAACAACGAAGAACGGGTGGGGGCACACTACCTGGGCGTGTTTCTGGCGCGCCACGCCATCCCTAAGTTACTAGGGCTCATTTCTGGCGCACTGTTGGCGCGCCACCTCAGCCTTCCTGGCGCTACGGGGGCGCGTCTTGCCAGCATTCCCCATACGAATCTGATGAACTTTTCCTCTCGTTTCCAGACCATAGTTCGATTAATTTCTATTCTTTTTCTAAATATATCTTTAGATTCAGGTACCCAATACATAAACACAAGAATCTAACTCAAGCAAACTCTAATAATCAACATTAGACTATCAAGAACTCCTCAATCTCAACCCAAATTCAAGAACAAAGCAATTCAAGAATACCTATCAAGAACATTCAAACTTCCAATCTTTTTAGGATGAATTCACATCGAAATAAACATGTTTGGCACGTGGGTGAACGAACCCAACGTTATGAAAGTCTCACATACCTTGTAGGATCAAATCCACGACGAAATCCTCAATCAATTCCTCACGAAGACGATGAAATTTTGATTGTCCTCTTCTCTTCTCTCTTGAGTTCATCTCTCTAGAACCATAGCGTTAATTTTCAATTGTTCAAACGGAACCAATTCAATTTTGACCCTAATTAATTCACTAAAAACGAATTAAATCAATTGGGTAAGGAAAAGACCAAAAAACCCCTTAAAAACCCAGTTTTGACTTTCCTTATCTAAACATCCCGACTTCCAATGTGCATATCTTTCTCATACAAACTCAAAATTGAGCAAACTCGGTGGCGTTGGAAAGATAATTCAAAGATATTTCCTATGGTATCTGATAGAACACCCAACTCATCCTGAGCAAGGAGTTATGGTCATTTGAAGTTGTCTAAAAACTCAAACTTAACATAACTTAACCAATTTTCCAGATTTTTCATTCTTTCCAAAATGACTCTTTCTAATTCTAGCTCTTTCTAGTTCTTTCAATTAGCGAGATGTTACAACTTTTGTAGAAGTATTTCTATGATAGTTACCCGTATTGACTATATTTGATCCCTCGACCAAAATCTTAAGGATAATAATTAATACTTACATCAATATACCCCGCATTGACAGTTGAACTATACTATCTAGGCACACATGAAAAAAATCATACACTTAATTGGAACCTCATCTGACTATATACCATCTGGGGTATACCTCTTAATGCTCTTGTTAATCTAATGACACAACGATACTTCATTTATCTTATCTAAAGGTAATAACATCACACTTGAATAATTCACATGAATTGCAACTAACATCTTAATTCCTCACCTTCTCTATGCCAAATCTACCAGATCATATCTCAAAACGAACATCATCACCCTTATGTTGCCATCATATTTTTTAATCACGACAATCATCTCAAATTCAAGCTTAGTGTCTAGTACCAAACACATATATCAATATAATTTCTCGCTTACTATACTAACTTAAAACTACTAGATAAAATTAAGAAACACTCTCCCACTAAGACCTCATGACAAGTAGTCAATATTTATCTCTCAATCTACATACTTACAGATTACTGTCACATTCCATTTCACAACTTAAGTACTATTTACCCATTCACTATACATCATTGCCTAATTAGTTCTATAAGCCTCTGAATATCATGAGGCTCTTCCTTCAAAATCATAAGCCTAGCTTAGATCTATCACTTTATGACTACTCTGCTCTTTTATTCAACATATGTACTTGGCCTTCACTAATACAATGTTACACTAACATAAACTCCTTTTTGGTTAAAATATGTTGTACCTCATCCTAACTAGTAACTATTACTCTATCTTCTATCATGAAATCTACACAAACTCATCCCTTCTTAGTCTGCGCATAAGGAAAACTCCTCATTAATAACTTATTGGGTGCATGAATGCAACAACATAATTTTCCTCATCACTATCTCCCTTCTTAGATTACTATACCTCTGCATGCATTTTGGGCACTTTTACTACTATTTCTTATAACATCGCAACTCATACTATCTTTTCAACTGAAAATACTAACCAAGCTCTAAAACACACTTCCTCATAAGGGTCTTAACTAAAACAAGGTTTTGAGAAGAGAGTCTAGGAGTACATATCGGTTTTAGCTTGAACGCACAAATAATATGGATAAGACATTCTTTTGAATTTGAACACTTAGGCTCACACACGAGCTTCTCTCAAGCCCCTCTGCAGTCTCATGACTTTCTCAAAACTTTTGCTTAAATTAACTCATTGATAAGGATCAAGCCTTTTCTATTCAACCACCTTGATTGTTTTACTCGAAAAAATAAATAAAAGAAAAATGACTGAGTTTTCGAAAAATTGATCAAACTTATGGCTTAAGAGAAACCGAATTTCCAAAAGAAACAGAGTCGCCACTTAATTTTTAGTAAACAATGAAGAGAATATATAAGGTTTTTCAAAAAAACTCAAACAGATAAAATCAATTGAAAATAAGAGTTTGAGTTCAATGTAAATTCCGAGAAGGTGTTAGGCCCTCGGAATGCCCGCTAACTTGCGGTTGACCGACAATTTGACTAAAATGACTTTTCAAATAAACTTTCTAAATTTTAACTAAATAAAGGGAATTCATTTTTTATTTATTTACTTATTGCTATTATTTTTCTGATTAATTATTTTTAAGGGAAAATAAGCTAAAGGCAGGGGGGGTCATTTTAATGGGAAGTAACTTCAAGAGTAGATAAGATTAATAATGAAAATTAAAGCTAAGTATGACATATAAGTATTTTAATTTGAATATAAAAAAAAGAAGAAATGGCTATCATTGGGGACTTAATTAAATTAAACCATAAAATAAACAAGAGTTAGTCAATACAACAAATAAACAATAAAAGAGGGAAGTAAAGGAATAAACAAATTTGAACTCTCGTCCAAATCACGAGCCATTGGGCTGTCAAGCCCAGATTTCTTTTTCCTGTCCACACTCTAAAAGTTGACCAAAAATAGTGGATTTTTGCCCCTCATTAAGCTGTTGTACGTATTGTGCAAAGGGTTGGGCCTTAGCCCATTTCTTCTTTCATACCCATATATATGCTGAACGTATATTTGTGTATACAGACTGTATCTCGGTCCATTTTCATGTATATCGAACTGTATACCAGATGTATACAACCTAAATAAGCTTTCGAACACCTGTAAATTGATTTTCGGTCTGTATTTGCTGCACTCAACCCGTCTATCAGTGTATACGGCATGTATATCAACTTGTTTTCAACTTTTTCGGAACCTATAATTTTAGTTTCCAGCCTCATTTGTTGCCTTCAACCTACACACCAGTTCACAACTTGTTAGGGGGATGAATCCAACGAAAAAGGACCTTGGGGGAGGGGGGTTATGGCCCATTCGGAATGCGGGGGAAAGAGAATAGGAGTCCAAGAGGAAGTAGCTTCAAGAATAGACAAGATTGATAATGAAAATTAAAGCTAAGTATGACATATAAGTATTTTAATTTGAATATAAAAAAAATTGAAATGGCTATCATTGAGGACTTAATTAAATTAAACCATAAAATAAACAAGGGTTAGTCAATACAACAAATAAGCAATAAAATAGGGAAGTGAAGGAATAACAAATTTGAACTCTCGTCCAAATCTCGAGCCATTGGGCTGTCAAGCCCAGATTTGTTTTTCCTGTCCAAACTCTAAAAGCTGACAAAAAATAGTGGATTTTGGCCCTTCATTAAGTTGTTGTATGTGTTATGCAAAGGGTTGGGCCATAGCCCATTTCTTCTTTCAAAACCATATATGCGCTGAACGTATATTTGTGTATACAAATTGTATCTCGATCCCTTTTCATGTATATCGAATTGTATACTAGATGTATACAGCCTAAATAAGCTTTCGTACACCTGTAAATAGATTGTGGGTCTGTATTTGCTGCACTCAACTCGTATATCAGTGTATACGAGATGTTTATCAACATGTTTCGACTTTTTCGGAACCTGTAATTTTAGTTTCCAGCCTCATTTTTTGCCTTCAACCGACACACCAATTCAAAACATTCTAGGGGGCTGACTCCAATGAAAAGAGGACCTTTAGGGGGGGCCTTTATGGCCCATTCAGAACAAGGGGGAAAGAGAATAGGAGTCCAAGAGGACTCGGGGAAGATTTCACATAAATAATAATAAAAACAAAATTAGTATTGTGGCACCGCAATAACCAAAGTGAAAGAATAAGAGAACGCAAACAAATGTGCTACTTCATGCTCAAAAAATGTGGCTACTAAACAAATAAAATTTAAAATATACTCATTTAACTCGATTTTCGGACAAACAAAATGCATCAAGATTAATATGAACTAATTTAAACTCAATTAATATCGAAAGAAAATATCTTAGCAAATAATAGAAAAAGATTTAACTCCTCTTTTGAATTAATTAGCCGGCAACAACCTCAAGCAAAAGCCAAAGTGACCAATTCAACCACAAAGATAAAACTAATTAATCAAGAAACATATTTACTACTAGTAAACTAGCTACTAACTTAACAATAAGATAAAATCCCACAACTACACATATACTATACTACCAAATGAAGAAAAATAAAAATAAGCAAGCTAGTAAATGATGCTAATAGTCAAAAAGTAAAATCCTTAAATGCATTCATAGTACACGTAGCACCACTGTGATAAAATATGGTACTAACAGCTAAGCAAATAGGAACATATATTACCACTTTATCAATAGCTAAAGTTATATTTCTTAAATGTCTAAGCGAATTTACAATGCTTCGAAAGTTAATGCAAGATAAGAACATCGATAGGCGACACAATCAGCTATAAAGACATCAAATAACAGATATAAAGACACTAAATGGACTCGAAATATTGATATCTTGCTTCATTCCTCCAACTTGTGGTGTAAGGACGAAAAGAGTGACATCAAACACCGTTAAAGATTCATGATGAACAAGAACAAGCTAGGACTTAGTACAACGCTTCAAGAACTAGTTACAGCTACGCCATGAAAGCTGAGACAACAAGAGCAACAACTATCGGCAAAACATCCCGCCAACATCTATATACATATCCAAGTCACAATAGAAACTAAAAGATGAAGCAATAGACAAAAAGAGACCTCAACTCTTATCAATATCCAGAAGCAAACAGACCATACGAGTTAACATGAGAAATGAATAAACTGAAAAACTGATTGACTAAAGGGAAAGCTATACTACTGACTTGAAACTAAACAAAAAATCGAAACAACTTGATTTTCTATCATTCAAATAACCCAACAGTTAGCATACCAACACATTGAACAACCAAAACGTGAATTGAAATCAGGGGTTACTTTTCGAGGTGCAGCAAACAGGACAACAACGAGACGATAAACAACGACCTCTTACACCACTTCAAGAGTCGAGCGATAAATCCGAATATCCGAACTATCTTCTAATCGAGCCTCTTTCAGAACCTAGAGATTTTTTACACAAGTGTTTTGACCACTAATTTTAGTGTTTTTCTTCAAATTTCAACTAAAAAAAATCCTCCCTTTTTTTTACAGAATAAGAAGAATATATATAGGGGATTATAAGGGTTCCAAACTTGGGGGAAAAAGGTAAAGCAACATGGATAGGAACTAAGACCCATTCCAAATTCGAAATAAAAAATCCTTCACCATTTCGGACAAACACCCTTTCCCTGCGATTTCAACCCATTTTGAAAGGGGAAAAGGAGAATTAACGCTTGGGATCAACTCATCGTTCTTGAGGAGCTACGTGTCTCGATCTCACAGCCTCGAGGACGAACACGCGAATTGCTCCTGCTCCTGCTCTGCTCAAAACTTGAATTAGCGTACTATTTGTCAAGGCAAAGGAACAAGACAACAATTAATTTGTTGGGCACACGTTTTTGCTGGGTTTCAAATTTGTCGCGTCTAGAATGGGTTTCGTTGAACTTTTGGAGAGGAAAAGCGGAGGGTATAGGGGTGGGGTCACGTTGGTTTGCTGTATGGGTTGCTGTTGTATGTTGTATTGTTGTATGTACAGGTGGTGGGTCTGTTTTTGGTATTGAATTTGGGTTGGGAATTATGGAATTGATGATGGGCTGTCTGGTGGGAAATGGATTGGTTGGAGAAGTGGGTTGCTGGTCTTGCAATGTAGGAGGCTCAAAATTGGTCCTCTAATAGGTATATGATAGAATTAAATCGGTTAGATTTTAGAATTTAAGAAATAGCCAAATTGAGTTTAATTGATAAATTTGATCAAAACCTAAATAAGGCGAACTAATAAAAATTAATTAATGAGCATCTTAATCTTAACGAAGAAAAATAATTAACTTAATCATAAAATAATTAATTTAAATACGATCTAATTAATTCAAAATCGTAATTATGATTTAAATTAAACTAAATTAGTGAAGCACTTAGCTAAAAAGAAATAAAATCTTTTTGATATGAGTTTCAAATATTTATATAATATATTAATAAATGTATAAGAACTATGTGTCATTTAAATATTATAAAAATGACTAAAATCACTTCAAAACTTGAAAACATATTTTATATAAACTAATTATTCTAAATCATTTCAAATCTAGGAAGCTCAAAAATTAACTTCTATCGCGGAGAGTCAAAATTGGGTGTCAACAACTGTCCCTCGTTTTACTCGGATTAATGCAAGAAATTGGAGAAAAATGAAATTGACTAATCCAATTTTGACCGACCACGTCTTCATCTTTAGGAAAAAGGATTTGGTTCGGACTATAAGAATTATGGCCGAACCCAGAAAATAGATTTTCCTACATATCTCAGGCTATATGAGAATTCAGGACACTTGTAGTTCGATACGCTTAATTTGATGCACGATTTTGAAAGAACTCAAAAGCCATCCTGACACCGTATTATGAAGAGACCAAAATGCTCGAGAATAAGATTTAAGAGCGAATGCTGGAAGGCAACCGAGTTTTCAACATTGATTCTGCCTACATATCCCTTAACATAGGGAATCAGGCTGCTTGTAGTTCGACTCGACCGGTTGAAAGGAGATCTATTATGCAAGATAAACTTTGGTTCCGGAAAAATGACAAAGTAAGTCGAATTATGAAAAGGAGGCTTGCAACTTCTTAGCCATGAATGTGGCGCGCTTCACACCCATAATTAAGAACTTACACAGATATAATTTCCGAAGCTCTTGGTGCATTGTCACTCAGATTGGAAAGTTGCTTCCGGTAGAGACCAAAAATTTCCGGATGCGAAACTGAAACCGATAAACCCAAAGACAAACCCACATGCCTTCTGATAGGGGTGTGCTTTGATCATGGTGGAAGTCGCTCCTCTGCTCGCGTCCTATGAGTTTGGCACTCTTCTTTGGACTATGTCCTAGTTCACTACTAAGAAAAAGTTCCATTTTGTGATGCATCCTTTTTTATGACGACCGCACATGTGGTTTGTTTTGAGAATCCATCCTCTCGGATGCTTTCGACAAAGACTGAGATAAAACTCATTAGCATAAAAAATGCAATTTAAATGGGAGACAGTGTCTTTTACCGTGTTGACACTTAATTATTCTCCTTGAACATTTGACGTCAACTCTATCGGGTTTGACATAAAGCAAATAAAGCTTGTGTCTTATATTTTCCATATAATCTTCAATATACTCTCCTTTTGATGTCAAAGTAATAAAATAGGCCAATGTAATATGTTGATAGTTCTCTTGATGTCGTTGTTGAAAAGAAAAAATGATGCAGCCGATGTTGATCTTCTTGTGATGGGTAAATCTTTCTTTTGCGATGCATAACTCCTTTTCTTGCTATGAATGAATCCTTCTCTTGCAATGTATGAATTCCTTTCCCGCGATGCATGAATCTTTTTTCCGTGATGCATGAATCTTCTTTTGCAATGCATGGATTTCTTTTTTCGCGATGCATGAATCTTTTTCTTGCGATGCATGGCTTTCTTCTCCTGCGATGCACGAATCTTTCTGTTGCGATGTATGGCTTCCTTTTCCTGCGATGCATGACTCCTCTCTTGCAATGCATGATTTTCTTCTCTTGAAATGCATGATTTCCTTCTCTTGCTATGCATGACCTCATTCTTTTGCTATGCATGAATTCCTTCTCTCGCTATGTATGGATCTTTTTCCACAATGCATGACTTCTTTCCCACGATGCATGACTTCCTTCTCTCGCTATGCATGGATCTTTTCCATGATGGATTAATTTTTTCGAATGATGCCATCCCTGGTACCGAACAAAGATGATGCTTCACCGAGCCACATAGGTGATCTTCTGGGTATCTTTTGGATGGCGGTATCGTCTCAATCGATAATATAGATAGAAATGACACTCGGAGTAATGGTATCATCTTAATTGACAATACGGTACAAATGACTCTCCGGGTGGTGGTATCGTTTCATTCAACAATACAATATAAATAACCTTCAGGGTTGGAATATTATCATATCTGATAATATAATGCAGATAAATGTCTTCCAATATCTCTAGTTGCTGGGAAATAATAATATTGCTCTCTTCGTGGTTTTCATTTGTTCCATCTCTGGTTATAGTTATACGTTCATTATGGACTTCGCCTAATTGGGAATTGAATGAAATAATGTTATACATATTCCAAAATCTTTGATATAAGCAGCAAAAAATATTTCCTGCATCCAAAGAAAAATTGTGAATTTTGGGTAGCTCTTGCCCCTTTGGCTTCTCTATATTCATTTAATGGAAGATCATGCTGATTTTGAGGCAAACCTATAGACCTGCATCCACAGAAAAAATGTTAGTTTAAAAAATAATAAATTGATCTGTGTTGATCTCTTCGGTTGTTTGCTCCTTGTCTTGCTATCTCCGATTTCCCGCTTCTTGATAGATAAGACAAAAACATTTTTATGCAATAATAATTGAAACATGAGGGAAAAGTTTTTTAAGAAAAATAGATTTTCAAAAGAAATGTTTGGAAAAGGTCACTGCCAAGGGTCATGTCACGTCAAGCTTGATGAACGCAGCCGTTGTGGTGCCTACGTATCCCGTTGAGGTAGGAATCATGTCAAACGTAGTTTCCCTTCTCGAGGATTAATAAAAATAAGAAAATTACAAATAAACCAACCGAGGCCGACATAGGCCACCTACATATCTCATTCTTGAGAATGCAGGTCGAACGTAGTTTAAGTACAAAAGAAAACATTAAGAGAGGATAAAGGAGTGACCGAGGCCGACATAGGCCGCCTAAATATCTCATATTGAGAATTCAGGTCAGACGTAGTTCATTGCATAGGGATAGATTTTAAACAATGCAATTACAAGCAAGTAGAACGATTACAAAGAAATAACAGAAATACAAACTGAAGTTTCACACATAGTATCTCTTGACAGCATCTGAGTTGATCGGTTTGGGCCATTCGGTTCCATCCACCTCTGACAGGACTAAGGCACCTCCAGATAACACTTTGCGAACCATATAGGGTCCTTGCCAATATGGTGCAAATTTCTCCTTGTACTCATTCTGATGAGGGAAAATGCGTTTGAGAACCAACTGGCCTATTTCAAATATCCTGGTTCTTACTTTCTTGTGGAAAGCACGAATCATTCTCTGTCGATACAGTTGTCCATGACAAACAATAACCATTCTCTTTTCATCAATCAATGTTAACTGATCAATCCGTTTGCGAACCCATTCAGCATCACTGAATTCAGCTTCTTGGATGAATCTCAAAGAAGGTATTTCAACTTCTGCAGGTATAACTGCTTCTGTTCCATATACTAGCAAATATGGAGTAGCTCCAATTGATGTTCTGACAGTTGTTCGGTCACCTAACAAAGCATACGGCAACATCTCATGCCAATCTCTGCGATTATCAATCAGTTTCCTCAAAATTTTCTTTATGTTCTTGTTGGCGGCTTCTACAACTCTATTCATTTGGGAATGATAGGCGATTGAGTTCCGGTGAGTAATGTTGAATAGCTCACATATCTCTCTCATCAAGTGACTCTTAAGATTCACTCCATTAGAAGTAATAATGTATTCTGGTACTCCAAACCTGCATATCAAATTGTTGTTAACAAAATCAGCTACAACTTTCTTGGTCACCGACTTATTCGAAGTTGCTTCCACCCACTTGGTGAATTAGTCAATAACAACCAAAATGAATTTGTGTCCGTTAGAAGTGGCTGACTCTATTAGACCAATGACATCCATTCCCCAAGCTACAAACGGCCAAGGTGAACTCGCTCAAAAGCATTTGCCATTTAGCCAAATTCCCGGTTGGCATTGCTTTCTGGAAAATATACTTCAATGGGTCCATTATGGAAATAAGGTATGTGGTATAAGAAAACAAATAATGTCTCAATTTCTGAGCAATCCTGGTTAAAGCACAACATGTTCTCTCTAAAAGAGTGTAACGAGCCTCATATGGAGTGAATTTCTTGTTCAGGTAATAGATGACTCGCTCCTTCTTCCCGGTTTCATAATGTTGACCAAGAACGCATCCAAATGCGTTATCAGAGACTGATAAATACAAGAACAACGCACTCCCTTCAAGCGGAGGAACCAATACCGGTGGATTGGACAAATAGTTCTTGATAGCGTCAAAAGCAGTTTGACATTCTCCGGTCCACTTGGTCAAAGCATCTTTTTTTATCAACTTGAAGATTGGCTCACACACCACGGTGGATTGAGCTATAAATCGACTAATGTAATTTAACCTTCCCAGAAAACTCATCACCTCTTTCTTGGTCTTCGGAGGAGGTAACTCTTGGATCGCCTTGATCTTGGAAGGGTCAAGCTCAATGCCCCTCCTGCTGACTATAAATCCCAACAGCTTGCTGGCTGGCACTCCGAAAGCACATTTGGCAGGATTTAACTTCAAATTGTATCGACGCAGGCGATTAAAGAACTTTCTCAAATGAGTCAAGTGATCTGAACTTTCGCGGGATTTGATTATGACATCATCTACGTACACCTCTATCTCCTTGTGAATTATTTCGTGAAAAATGGTCTTCATAGCCCTTATGTAAGTAGCACCGGAATTTTTGAGACCAAATGGCATCACCCGATAATGATATACACCCCAAGGCGTAATGAAAACCGTTTTTTCTGCATCTTCTTCGTCTATTAGGATCTGGTGGTAACCTGCATAACAATCCATAAATGACTGAATCTCAGCTTAGCGCAGTTATCAATGAGAATGTGAATGTTTGGCAATGAAAAATTATCTTCCGGACTTGCTTTGTTGAGATCTCTGTAGTTAACACAAATTCTAATCTTTCCATCTTTCCATCTTTCTTGGCAATCGGAACAATGTTAGCTAACCAAGTCAGATACTGCGTCACTTCCACTACTTGAGACTCGATCTGTTTGGTAATCTCCTCTTTGATCTTTAAACTCAACTCAAGCTTAAATTTCTGAGTCTTTTGTTTTACTGGACTGAAATCTGGACTAATCGGCAACTTCTGGGACACTATATTCATACTTAGCCCTGTCATATCTCTATAAAAACAGACAAATACATCAATGTATTCTCTAAGAAAATGAACCAGGTCCCTTCTTTGAGCTTCAATCAGATGGACATTGATTCTGACTTCATTGACACATTCCTCATCTCCGAGATTCACAGTCTTAGTTTCTTCCAAATTTGGCTTGTGTTGATTCTCAAATTGGCGAAACTCTTCAGCCATATGTTTAGGTACCTCATTTTCATCTTCATGCACCTCGCATTCATCATCACCTGCCTCATTTTATTCTTTCGGCTCATGACATGACATTGGCATGTTTTAAATTATTATTACTGAAAGCATAAAGAGACAAAGTTATAAAAGTAAAATTTAAACAGATAAGTAAAATTTTTTTAGATAAAAGAGGCTTTCATTTAGATTGAAAAACAAACACAAACTTTGGTCATAGCCGAGGGCCATTTTGTCTTTTTAAACATCACATGGAATTTAAAAAAGACTCAAGTAATAACAGAAAATAGCATAAATGGTGGGTCTCGGGCCTTTTTCGGACTACCACCGATTTTCAAAACAAACATAAATATGCGTCCTTTCTACCAAGATGAACGGGGGATCAAAAGCGGCGTGGAGGTCTAATTTTGCAACTACTCTTCTAGCTCGGCATCATATATTCCTGAGGTCCCAGCTTCATCCTCAATGACTGCGTCAACTTCTTCGAACATGCCCCAGATTCCTTCCCCCAGATCACTGTCGATGGCATGCTCCCGCACCGGGAATAATTGGTACAGATGATGAATTGGCCTGGCCAATGCTTGATCAACACTCTTGTTCTTCATCTCTGCTTCGTCACCTGTTGGGAGATATCCCAAACCAAACTTTGCTCCTTTGACAGGAACTTGAATAGGCTCGACAATTCCTTGGAAATGCTTTCCCAACCCAAAACCTGGTTCAAAACCATTCTGGAGCATGACAGTAGCAATTATCTTGTACACGGCAGGCATAAGAGGTTGCGGAGCCAAATCATCATCGGTGGCATTTACTAGCTCTACCGTGTAGAAATCACAACCTCGAGAGACGTCATCAACGATCGGTGCATACTTATTGGAATGACTCCCTTCACCAAAAATTACCAATTCCTGGCGCTTCCAAACAAATTTCATTAGTTGATGAAGGGTAGATGGCACAACCCCAGCCATATGGATAAACGGTCTTCCTAGAAGCAAATTGTAACTGGTGTTAATGTCCAACACCTGGAACTCCACGTTGAATTCTGCTGGACCCACCTGAATATCCAAGTTTACCGCACCCAATGTGCCTCTTTGCATTCCATCAAAAGCCCTCACATTGACTTGATTCTAGTGAAGCTTTTCCATGTCGAATTTCAGCTGCCTCAGAGTCGAAAGTGGGAAATCATTAAGACCGAATCCATCATCGACCAAGACACAATTTATTATCTTGTCTTGACACATTGTGGTGACGTGCAGAGCTTTGTTGTGCATCTTGCCTTCAAAGGGCAGCTCTTCATCACAAAAATTGATTCGATGTCCTTGAATAACCTGGTTTATCATGGCGTCTAGATTGTCGGTGTTGGTTCCTACGGGCACATAAGTGTCATCCAAAGTCCTTATCAGAGCCTGCCTATGCAACTGCGAACACATCAATAAGGCCCACACAGAGATCTGAGCCGACGTCTTCTCTAAATGCTTCACAATTGAATAATCTTTCGACTGCATTTTTCTCCAAAACTTCTCAGTCTCAGCTTCACTGATCGGCCTTTTTGTTTGGTCCTTCTTCTGAACACCCTGGGTCAGCTCTTCTGGTGTGTAGCACCTGCCGGATCTGGTCATACCCTGGGTAACAGCCGTTTCAATCACAAACTTTGGTCGGGCAAGACTTTTTCTCGGCACCAAGGGAACAACCTTCTTGGGTGTCAGAATCACAAACTCTTTCTTCTCTCTAATTATCAACGAAGCTACAGCCCTTTCCAGTTCATCAGGAGCAATCAAAACTATTGCCTTTGTCACACACCAATTATCATCTGTCTCTATCATATTGATAGTGACACCTCCATGATTCAGCAAATGATTACTATTGACATTGGGTGCGACTATCTGAAGAGAGACCACGTTCTGGTCAATCAAGTCTTGGATCTTATGCTTCAGGTTGATACAGTCTTTGGTATCATGTCCAACACTGTTGGAGTGATATGCGCACCTCTGGTTAGGTCTGTAAAACTTTGAGCTAGTGTTAACCGGGTTGGGCCCCACTGATGAATATATCCTGCCGCAGTTAAACGCTCGAATAACTTTGTTCGACTTTCAATGAGCGGAGTGGAATTTCTGCCAGGCTTCTTCTCAAATCTAGGACGGGGGGATCGTAATTGCCTTGTTGAGGATGAGGCATTTGACGATAATTTGTAGAGTTTGGACGGGGGGCTTGATATCTTGGGTGTGGATTGGTTTGGTAATTTGGTTGTGGAGCTTGGTAGTTTGGGGGGGTATTTTGGTAAAATGGAGATGGGGTTTGGTACAATGGGGGAGGCGTTTGGTAATTTGTCTGAAC